>JAAGAY010144932.1:63250-78969 GCA_011801015.1 Ardeotis arabs | reverse complement strand
GGAAAGAAAAGAGAAAAAAAAAAAAAAAAAAAAAAAATCTATTTCCTCAGTTCCTGGCCTTTATATGAGATAGAAATAAAATGCTACCTAACAATGGATTGTCTCTATCATCAGAGATATATAGACACCCTATGCCTTCTTTTTTTTATTGGCTGACCTCTGCAGTATCACAGCTTAACCAGTTCCGTGAAATATTGTTATTCTTTATATTTTTACAACTACAAGTGAAGTTTCTATGTCTATAAAGGATCACAGCCATCAAAAAGTATTTGTTACAACATTTTACTCTATTATACAAAGCAAGCAAAAGCACTGCAATCATAAGAATTATTTCAGGCACTATATGCATTTAGGGCCACCAAATCCTAGTAATAGGACTGCATCTTAAATTTATCCAAATATTTTGTTTGTAACCCAATATATTCAGTTCATTTTTGCTTATTAAGTCCACTTAATTATGTCCAACAACAATATCTTAAACTGATAATAAGTTCTTTCTCTGGTTGACTCAATAGCCAGACTTCATTGGTTCAAGTTTCTTACCAGGCTTTTGCCAGGCCGTCAAGTATCATCTTGGGAAAGGCCTTGCAACTGCCCCAGTCCAATTCATGATTCAACACTCACCAAAATCCGTGAAAAGATTTTCATTGGCCTTGACTGGTGTTAGTTCAGACCATCCATCTGTCTTGTTTACTTCAACTACAAACTCTCTAGGTCAAGTCTCTCAAAGTACGTACATATGTACTACAGATAGCCCAAGGAGCCACAGGCATGTAAGTGGTGGCATAGTTGCACCATGAAAGTAACCACCTGATGATTAGCAAAAGCTTCATTTTGAAGGGTTTATTTATACATGTAACCATTTCCATTGTAAACATCATAAGGATTATTACTCTATTCTTCAGTTTAGTCACAAGAGCAGGATTAAGATACATATCATCAGACACGTCCCATTTTGACTGCCTCTTCCGATGTTTCTGATTCTAATGAGCCATCTGGATGACCTCTTTTTCTACAACTGCCCTTACAGCAGCTTCTTAACATACCAACCAATGCCAGTCATAAACTGTAACTGCATTGTAAAAAAAAAAAAAAAAAAAAAAAAAAGTAACTGCATTACTGAGTTACTTCCAAAGTAAAAGGAGAACAGTGCAACTAGTCAAACAAGCAAAAATACTAGCCAGCTATATTCCTACACACTCCCAAATTACTTAGTAACTGGTATATTTATTGCCACACAGCTAAGTCAGAGTGGTGTGTGCAGGCAAAGCATCTCGGATAATATCCGGCAAGTTGCTGTTATCATGCAAGAATAGCAGCGGTCTCAGGCAGAGAGCCCTTGGAAAAGCAGGCGCAGCCATTCCACAACCCACCACAGATCGTCCTCTGTGACCACACTCATAGAAACAGAGACATACAGCAGAGAAGTGAGTTCTAGCAGAGAATATGAAGTAGAACAAAGACTTAAAAGGGGAGGAGGGAGAGAGGGGAAAAAAAGATCATGAGTCGTCAAAAGAAAGAGGGAGAAGAGGGGAAAAAGATGACTGAATGCAGTACGTTGAACTGGGGAGAAAAAGGTGAAAATAGCAGAAGAAAACAGATAGAAAATGAATGTAAGAATAAAAAAAAAGCACATAAAAAGCAGGAGAAGAAATTGCTAAATTTCTTAATTTAAGCCCTAAATTCAAGGGCTTACTATGATAGCTTTATTATTATCCGAAAGCCCCTTTAGTACTAATAACAAGAGAGATTAGAGATCTTTCTTTCAACCATCAAATATTTAAGATATATTTCCTCCTACTGTATTTCATTCCAAATGTAATTTCTGCAAACATTAATTCAGAACCAGGGGAGACTTTCATATGGGACTAAAACTGGAATAAAGTCTGGAACAGACGTCACATAGCAGTGTACTGAACAAGGCATCATGGCATGTAAGATTTTTGTTTTCTTGTTTATTTGCTTTTTTAATATCAAACAGACTTTGAATTCTGACAATAAACACAGTATATTCCACCTCTGTTGCATTTCTTCCCTTTCCAAATTGCATCAAATGGCTCCTGCTGAAGTCAAAGGAAAAACATTACTGAAGGTTTCAGTAGAATCAAAATTCTACTGAAAACATGACAAGCACCAGACATGGAAGGACACACAGTAGACTTTCAAAGCTTACTCATTACCTCAGTATTTATTGCAGAAGTTGCACTTACAGCTTCAGCTATCTTTCATTAGAGAAGCTTAACAGGATGAATATTGGCCAAACACTCATTACCATGATGTGGAAAATCCTAACACAGAAAAGTACTTTCTTCAAAATGAAGGAAAAAAAAAAAAAATTAAAAAGTCACCTGTTTCAAAATACAGTTATCATCTAAACATTTGTGAAGGAAAAGGAGGCGCTGAAAATTCCACCACAGTCCTTAGGGTTCTCAGGATTTGCAGCTCCTTACTGTGGAGGTGCCGCCAAGCCCAATCCTTCTGAGTTTTGGCTAGAGCCCCAATATGGAACCAAAACATAGACCTTCAACTTGTGCCTTTCAAAACAATGTTTTACATTATCAGACTCTTCATCTGCATCTTCACCTTTCTGTGTCATTGCCCAGAATGCTGCAGGAAGCCCAGACTGCTGGTAGCATACTAGTGGAACATACAACAATTTGACCCTTACCCATTTTCTGAGATGGTTATCCTCCTCACAGAGGATCATTTTAGAAGACAAACTCCTTTTAAGCAATAAAAAGCATATTCATGACACGCAGAACATAGGCCAGTCAATAAAATGAATGGTTTACATATGAAAATAAATTAAATGCCAGACTCTCACGCTTACCACGTGAACATGCTCAAATTCATTAATAGAAACTAGCTGATTCCCTGAAGTACATGCTGGGATAATAGAACAAATGCATTTGTACTGACAGTCATTGGTAGATGGCTAAGCAATCCCTCAGTGCTTCTTAGTTAGCAACTGTAGGAAACCTTTTTAATTGGCATCTGATACTTGATTTGAACAGACAAGTAAACTGCCACTCAGCCCCTTATTGGCAGTCAACCTTTCCCCCCCACCTATTAATTCCACTGTAGCTCCTGAAGAACGTTTCTGAAGACCAGACCAAATCACCAGGTCCCTGCCAAAGACTGGCTTGGCACCCTGACGTATTCTATCATGATTTCAGTGCTGATGTTGCATTGAAACACTGCATATGCTCTACTGATTGCTCAATATGGTTTATATTAATAGAAGTTGTAGGCTGTCACTGTTTGGAGAGTAGGTTGTTACAAAGAATGCATTGGTTAGTTTATAACTGGAATAATTTATTATTGAACAAGCAAGTTCAACAAGCACTATAAAACCAATTTATAATTTTTATGCACTTCATCTGGGCTGAAAAATGGTTTTTTTTTCTCCACTATTTTCCTACTAGACCTCTTTGATAGGAAAAAAAGGGGAATAAAGCTTTTTAAATTGCATTTTGGTCAGCAATACACTCTGGAAATCGAGATTAAAGATGACAGTTTTCAGATGCGTAAGTTATGTTTACTGTGTTTTATGGACCTAAGGCCGCCATGATGTCAGCCATTCCATCGTGAAAGGAAACCATCCAAAGTTTACAGAAAGAAATATACTTTGACAGAGTCAGCCAAAAACTTAGGTGATCTGCATTCGCTGAAAAGCTAGTCCAGTTTTGTTTACTCCTTCAAATCATTGACTCACAAAGGCATGTAGCTGGTGGGTATTAAAAGTTTCAAGAGGAATGGCAGTTTTAGAAGTAAAACATGGAGTACTAAAACCTTCAGTGGTTGTACCTGTAATTGCTATGCAAGACAACACACATCTTCCCAGTAGCATGAAATCCAATTAATACAGTTCTGGGAAGACTCAGTGCTCTAGTTCTGATGAAGATTTAAAGGTGCAATGACAGATTTTAAGAGTTAGCTTGGCCTAACACTCCTAAAAACCTTGTTAATACCAGCAAGATTTACTTAGTATGTGGCCAGCTGGTCAGGTTAAAGAGACAGTTCATCATCCCCACTGACAGGAGTGCTTGGGCTTTGCGCTGTATCACTACATCAGCAGGAAAGCACAGATATCTGGCAAGATAGCCCATTCCAGTAAAGTTTACCGTCCTAGCATTACACACCGAATAATCTCAGAAAAGTATCTGGCCATCATGCTCCTATGAGCTGTTAGGGGATTAATGCATCACTGTCACCAGACCACCCCTGCTCGAACCAGGTCCAGCTGCTCTGTTCTGTGGTGCTCATTGCACTACATCGCATTCATAAAATTAACAGTCACACCCGCCCCAGTATCCAAGCTTTCTGTCACCACCACGTGACACATTGTTTCACCATACACGCTTTTTTTAAAGGTACTCTGAGTTACCCTTAGCAGTAATGAACATTAGTGAAATGCCTCCTGTTCACAATCGGCACTTTTCAAGCCTTGTTATTTATTACTAAGCCAGTTTATCGTATCACAAGCGCTCTCTAATACTTTACAGTCTGAACTGTTGTGTAGTGTGGAAATACAAGTACTCTAATGCTATTTAATTGATTTTTATAATAGTCAACCTCTTGGAATCAAACATCCTATGAGGTTGTTGCATCAGCATCCCAACTGATGGTACAGTGGAGAAGGGCAAGAAAGACGGTGCAAAGCCAGACACACACATGCTATTTCCTTCTGAACACAACCTATCATTTTTTTTCTCCACTGTGCAAGGTAAGAGCCCTGTGTTAGATACGTGTCTGCTTAATGCAGACAAAAAACTAAAAACTAAACCAAAAACTAAAACTCCAGCTGAAGTTTGGGAGGTAAAGGAAAAAGTATGTGTCGGGGAAACTTTGACCCCAGAAGGTGGTGGCAGATAATATGCTCACACAAAAAAAAGATCAAGTTTTGCAAGATCATTTATCACCTGCGACAGCAGCTTGCAGTAAGAAAAGTTCAAACTGTGTAAAGCATCAGCAATCCTCTCCTCCTGCACAGGAGGATGATACCTCTCTAGGAGTTTTATCAGTGGATTTTCAATGTCCTACCTATTAAGTTATTTAACACAAGCACACATCTGAGAAAGGTTTAAAATAGTAATCCACAAGAAATATAGAGGAAGACACCCATTTGAATAAGCCAAGCATCTTCCTCCCCCTTCCTACTATCCATAGGTTTCCTCTTATTCCAATCTGCCATGCCTGTAGACTTTTCAGTTGAGAAATATCCCAAATTCACTGTGCGCCTACAAAAACAGTCTAACAATTTTAAGAGAAATACTGAAGTAACCACTCCCATTGCGTAGGACTGTGGACCAGAACCCAGGTGAGCAACACCACTGATGACACCTCACAATTTCTCCTTATGCACAACCAAGAGGACAAAGGCATTCTTAAAAGAGTTGTGCAGCTCAGGAGCTCCAGTCATAACAGAGAAGATAAAAATGACTCTGCTTAATGGAAACGCCTACAAAATACTACCAAACCTGTTTTGTGAAGAGTGGTGATTAGCCAAGTCCTTTTAACTCACACAAAGAGACATTTCTGCTAAGAAACATTCAGCGAGGCTGCCTGCTGAGCAACACAGGTCTCCCTGCACACTCTCACCTCCATGCTGTTCCACTCACTGCTTGAGCTACATCCAGAGCAAAGGGAATCTGCATCTGTCTGTCAAGATGCTGTCTCCGGGTCAGACAGATATAAGTCTTCCAGTAGAAGTCTTACCATCACAGAGACATATCTGCCAGCTCCAGTCACCTTGTGGAAGACACTACTAGATTACAGCATTATATAGTGAATATCACTCCCAAACTTTGGCTTTGTGTGCATAATTTTCAAATCAATTAAGGGGTTGTCTGAACAGCTGTGCTATTTAGATGACATTGGTGCAATAATACAATCAACACCCAAAGGGAGGTTTGGACAATCCCAAGATGTAATTACTCCAGAATTGGGCAATGACCTGTACAAATTTCTTCCCCATCAGATCAGAAACAGCACTGCTTTCAGATTCAAGTGCAAAAGCAGTTTTCTGAGCCTAGCTTTCCCCCAGCATAGTGATGAAATTTCATGACTCCTAAGGGAACAACTGCAGGGCTGTTGGAAGATGCAGCTACAGGATGCACACGCGTGTCACAGCTTTAATCTGGCTAGCACAGGCTGGGAGCTGTGAAATTTCAACAGCGCACTTCCTACCACTGGAGTCCATCTGGAGCCACAGATTCCTATTCAGCACCTTGGAGACCGGACCATCACAAGTGCCTTCAAGATTTAAGCTGTTTAGAGTCAACTGCAGGTATACCGCACATCTTTTATCTCACCTCTAAATACCACATTAAAAGTTGAAGAGTAATGACAGGCTAGCACTGCTCAGACACTAAGACGTTTCAGCTTTGTAATGCCCTTTGCCCTAACAGTTTTAGCCAGGGAAGGCTGCAGATGGGGGAATGATACTGCATACAAAGTGGGATTTGTCTGTTGTAGAATTAGGGTCTATATAATGTAAAGTCATGCATACTTACAGCGTCTGGCATTTGTAGTTATACTTTCCAAAGGCTTTTTAAATGGTTCCAAGAAACATTTATAGTGTGAAAAATAGCCGAAGATCTGGACTCCCCAAGACACTTCAGCATTAACGGATTACAGAATTATCAAGGGAGAGCTAGAAATCATTCCTTAAATAGTCTCACAGGTAATGAAATAAAACCCACTGAAAGACAAATAGGAACATGAAAGCCTGACTATTACTATTTCTGCTTTAATCGGGTTCCTGAGAGACCTAAATCCACTAATGCTAATTAGCAATAAACAATAATAGCACTTACGTGGACCTATTCAACTCTGAGATGTTATAGGCATTCATTTATGACCACATAGGAGACCAATGAGATAGGTACTATTCTTCAGTATCACCAATATTGGCTAAAATCGGAATTTCTGTTCCAGGAGAAATGCTCATGGAGTAGTTTCTGTTCCAAACTGTAATAGTTGCTCTAAAAATTTCATTTCACAGGCATTTTTAAAGACACTTTGCTTCATTTTAATTGACAAATCATGAAAATAATTGATATAAATATCTGGTCTGTTCCACGACTTTGCAGCTGTAAAAGTTGATCTTTTTCAAATATTTCAAATCCATTTTTCTTTCAAAATCTAGTTTCATCTAAGTGACACATACTGCAGAGTTGAATTCTGACAAAGCTGCTTTTTCTAGATGAGAAACGTGCTGGTCCAAAAGAAGCCACTGCAGCAGGAAGGATAGGGATCACAGACAGTTACTTGCTCATTTGGAATGTATTTTACAAATAAAATACACTCAGATATTATTCAGCTGCACTAATATCAGAAATGGAAAATTCAGACTTCAGGAATTAGCCAGCATGAAAAAAGCCCTAGCCATGCAGAGAACATAGGCAGCAGAGCAACATGCTAATTTTCAATAAACATCACTGCCATAGGAGGAAGTTTAATTTCAGCTATCCAGCTAAGCTAAAGGGCACTTTGATGTAACCCCCATCACGGGGAATTCCTTTTCTCCAAGCACTTGCCTAACATATCATTGTTGTGCAGTGATTAGCAGTAGGAACCATTCACTTCTTAGATGCCGATTCGAAAGTTATTAAACATACACACACACACAAAAATTAGCTTGTCTTAATTATGTCTCCATCAAATGCAATTACAAAAGCTTGAACTTTCAGCTCAGCCACCTTGTGCATCAAAGTAAATGTAATCCTTCAGGCAAAATGTTTACCAAGTTGAATAACCCAGAGCAGTGGGAAACCAGTGTCACATGAAAAATTAAGAGCCTTGGTGTTTCTAAAAGCATTCCAAACAGTGGGGAAAAAGCAATCAAAATGCATTAGCAGAGGAGAGCATTCACACCTCCCCTCTACCCTTTCTCAAGCTAGAAAAGCAAACGCCACATGAGCAAAGCAGATAAAGCTTGAATGGACAGGATTAATTAGAAAACAAAATAGTAATGGGAAAAGCTGCTGTGCCTTTTTTTTTTTTCCTCCTGCAATTTTCAGTTCAGTAAGTGGCCACTTATAAAATCCAAACAAAGCACTCAAAAAATCCTAGCATGGGATGACATCTCCTTGTCTGTCTTTGAGTAATGAACCTATTTTCTTGTTCCTTGAAGATAAGGCAACTTTTGACTATGAGAAATATAGGAGAAAGTTTTCCATTATAGGTATAGGTCAGCTAGAGAACAGAGGCAGAAAATTGCAATACAGCAGTGACACAAAGTTGTGGAAGATAAGTTTTCCAGATGCACTGCTATACTCTCTTCTTTATTCAGTTCTGGGATCTCAAGGGCAGGTACCAAGAGACAAGCCAAGCCTCTGATAAGAGGTCATTCATTTCGTAGATAAAGGGAATGGATCACTGCGCGGGGAGTGGGGTGGAGGGGGTTGTAGTGGAAAAAGAAAAAAAGGAAAAAATTGAAGTGAAACTTTTCTGTCCCAGTGCAGGGTTAAGTGAGTACAGGGAGGGAGCATCCTGGCCAAGAGGCACCAAGGGCTATTTCTTCAATCTAGTTAGCGTTGAACCTGAAACTTCAGATCATGGAGCTTGATGTTCCTCCGAAATCAATGGACACAGAGCAAATTTCTATGATTCCTCCCTGCCCCAAATTACTGTGATGTCAAAGCCAAAGAGGAACACTCCATTTAGCTGGAATTAAACCAATGTTTCACCACTCTTCTCCCAGGAAGAAACAAGGAAACCTAAACCCCTGAAAGTGGTGGAAAGGAAATTGTCTTAATCTCCAGCTCCCTACATGCCCTCTTTTCTTTGGAGTACTTTTGTTAGGTTACCGGAAGGGTCTTGATCAGAGACACCAGTTCACAGGCATCTCCCACCTGGAGTAGGATGTAAGAGGCCCTGAGGTAAGTCTGCTTACACAGAAGTGTCTCCTGTGGCACCGTTAAAGTAGCGAATGTCCTTCCTTCAGAACACATCCCGCTCTACTGCTATGGAATATTTCAAATAAATCACAGTAAACAAATACATCTATACCTATAGAAAGGACATATGTTCTTTTATACATACATGTGTGTATAAATGCACACAAACATGCATGCAGAGAGAAAGAGATTCTAAACTACCAGAATAAACCATGCACTGGTAAAAGGCTACTTTTCTCGTTTAACAATGCTGTCAACTGGAAATGCTTTAAGTCTTCTATAGGCTACCTCTCTTGCATCCTTACAGTTGTTTTGGGGGAGGCAGAAATAATCAGGATATGCAGCACTGATGTGAAGAATTGCACTTTTTTTGCATTTTAAATACTAATGAAAAAAATCACAAACAAACAACAACAAAAAAATCACTACATTTTCTGTGTTTTATAAAAACCTCTAGAACCAAATGATTGAGACAACCCTAATTTGAAAGAAAAATAAAACTTCTGAAATATTTGCAGCTTTCTTCTGGTTTAGATGGTTCAGATCACACATTGAGTTTGTTTGTTTGTTTTCCAACACAGATGGTTGAGATGTTTAGACACATTCTGCTGTCATAGTCATCATCCTCAGCCATACGTCATTGATGCAAGGACAGGTAAACCTTCTGAAGTTAAACAACTTTAAATAATGATTGCTGTTTCGTCTTTTTCTGTTCAGTTGGCTCTCGCATTTGACAGCGACAATATCATAGACAACTGGCTTCATGTCACCTGAAGAGCCATACTAAGAAAATCTACCCTTTTCAGACTACATGGTACTTGTACCTGTGGTGCTGGCTTATACTCTTCCTGCTCCTTTCTTTGGATGCAGATGAAACACTGTTAGTCCTTAAGAAACCAATTGTGAATTAAACAGCAAAGGATTTAGTGCTGTGCTACACCACTAAACATCATTCCAATATGATGAGGTGACATGAGATATGGAGAAAGATTCTTTAATGGTAGCAAAGAAAGGAAGAAAACTAAATTTCCTGTCACTCAGCTGTAAGTGGTCTAATGAAGTGACAAGCAGATTTCCCAAAATAAAATAAACGCATGCCTCTGTCTAAATAAAGACCATTAGACTGAAACCTGAAGAACTGTTGTGAGCATAAACACCTAACTGGAATAATCACGTGTTCTAGCAAAAAAAAAAAAAAAAAAAAATTTGCCTTCCCCAGGTGCCAAAAGGCTATGTCTCAGCAGCAGAACTCTCCTAGCCCAAGGGCAAGAGAGGGTTCAGCAAAGCTCATCCCACAGCCAATATTGCGCTGGCTGAAGTGTCTCTGGGGAAAGAGCACAACTTCCTCAAGGACAATACAAAACTACAGCTATAAACTCTCTCTCATCTTGAATAAAGCTCCTCTTTTCCCAATAAAGAGCTTTTTTCCTGGTGGAAAACTCCAGTAGAACCTCTCCAAATTACTTTGAGTTAGAGCAATTAGCACGAGTCCAGGACTGACAACACTGGATCACTTCCAGCATCCTCCAGTCAAGCAAATCCAGCCCTCTACACTTAAATAAACTGCAAGTAAAAAGCTCATAGTTTGTTTCATCACCGGAGCACCCTAGCAGCTGAGTTTTGCTTCAAAATGACCTAGCCAGAAACCACAAGTATTCAAGTGATCTGTTATTAGAAGTATTTATCACTAGCCAGATATTTTAGGTCCAGTTTTCAGAAGTCTGCACAATGGGAAAATGAAGCCTAAGGCAACCTGTCAGGGCTGGAGAGAAGCCTTCAAAGCAGGACTGCCTCCAGCCTGTAGAAATCTAATGGAATCACCATGCCCCTGTCCCTGTCCCTGAGAGGCACCCCTGGGTCCTTCCCCGCCCTGACTCCCATCTGTGCACACACCAGTTATGCAGAGGAGGTTCTCCACAATGCTGTGGTTCATGGCTCACTCATCTCTTTCTCTTTTGAACGCTATCATGTGCTTAACCTCCAGCCTTACACAGTTACTGGTGTCTCTCAGTCTCCTTGACGTATTAGTCTTCTCCCCTAACTAAAATCAGGAAGGTCATACACAAAGATATAATTCACATTATATCATCTAGAGCATGTAGCTAATTAGAAAATGTTTTAACTGACATGTTTGCAACATGCTTTTTCCCCTAAGAGGGGATGACATATCAACCATGTCTCTGACTACATTCACTGACTGTTTTCCTGTGGAGGCACTTCTGAACTCAGAAACTGCCTGTGAAAGTGTTTCTTCCTCCACTTTGTTTTACTTTCCTTTCACTCAGGTACACATCTGAATTTGCTCAGGAAGCCAGTCATGATCCGGGAAGAGGCACCAAGG
Source organism: Ardeotis arabs (assembly GCA_011801015.1). Taxonomy (NCBI): domain Eukaryota; kingdom Metazoa; phylum Chordata; class Aves; order Otidiformes; family Otididae; genus Ardeotis; species Ardeotis arabs. The sequence continues at coordinate 67,725 of JAAGAY010144932.1, read as the reverse complement.
ACAAGAGGGTTTGGGGAATTCATTTTCATGTCAAGTAAGGATGTCTTTTCAATGGTTATCTTTTCGGAACTAGTCACCTATCAGCAGCTCGTGCTCTGTATACATGAAAACAAACTAAAGTCTCTGCCCTGATCACTTTCCAATTGTTGTAGTTTAGCCCCACTCAGGACCAAGCTACACAGTCTCTCACTCACTTCCCCCACCCTCCAGTGGGACAGGGAGGAGAATTGGTAAAGAGAAGGCGGCAAAACTCGTGGGTTGAGATGAAAAAAAAAGTTTAAGAGCACAACAGAAGAAAGCAGAGATGGAAAACAAACAAAGAAAATTCAATAACAGAAAATACTTAAGGATGTAATTTATAGTACCATAGCTCTCAGTGGATCCTGATGCCTGGCTCCCTCCCAAGTAGCAGGAACCTCCCCCCAGCTCCCTCCTCACAGATATACTGAGCATGGTGTCACATGGGATGGACCAGCCCTTGGGCCCATTTGGGTAACCTGTCCCATCTGGTGGCTAATTAGTCCCAGTCCCAGCTGTGTCCCCAGTCACAGGTGCCACCAGCTCCAGCTCCTCGCCCAGTTCAGGTGAGAATTAACTCTGTCCTAGCCAGAACCAGGACAACAGTACAATTCCAGGTAGGCAATGAACACTCCCAATTTATTTACTGTGACAGATATTTCAAATGTTGATGGCTCTCAAAGGTATTTTGCATAGCAGTTGTCCTTTTGTTAAAAAAAAAAAAAATAAGCAAAACTAAAGGCAAGAAGTATCACTTTGGGCCACTTCTAACGCAGTGAATTAATTACACCAGTCTGAATTAGGCTGGAACATATCCCATAAGGATGCATTAATTCTGCACACTCCAAATCCAGCAATGTTGAACAGATTTATCAGGAACAGACAATTCAGATTGTAACACAGTGATTTAAGATGGTGCACCAAAGGGGCACATATGCTGAGCCTTTCCTTAACTGGCCAATTTTTTTTTCAGCTGAGCTATCACTGACTGTGTCATATTTCATCACTGTGGAAACCCTGCTTGGGATTAGCATCAAAGGAGAATATGCCCATTCTTGTGCCTCTGCTAAAGAATCTGTTACAAATTTCCTTACAGCACAAGAGGATTTCAAGTACTGGGAATTTTTTTTCTGTAGTCCACCCACCATGATACATACACAAATTAAGAAACACATTTTTTACATTTTGAGGTTGGGCAGGGAGCACAAACAAAACCTTGGCACTACTTCCACAATTAACTACTCTCCTGATCTTCCTTCAAATCTCAGGCAACACCCAAGAGGCTGAAGGCCTCCTGCAAATCCAGAAATCTTCATAAAAATCTCAGTTTTCTCATCTACCTAGATAGCTCCAGGGGAACACTGTTAACAAGGCTAAATGACTCTCAGTCACTTTAACCACAAGCCCTTGCACGTGGGCATCTCCATCACACCCATCATCCAGGTATTGTTTTCATTTAACCTTAGCATTTGCTCTTTCTCAAAACTGAGACAGGTTAGAAAGGATGGATTTGGCTTACCATTCACAGCATTTATTGACCTGAAGAGGTTATTATGATAGACTGCAAGTCCACAAGGTCTCTTGCACTCCAGCTCTGATTTCCATAAAGCTATAGATTTTGTGATTTCAGCTGCTCTGTATCGGTGCATTCAGCTAACAGCTGCAACGAGCTACCCAATTCTGCTGAAAGCAGAGTCCCTGTAAGAAATCTTAGTGTACTGTCTGCTGTGAGCTATTGCTTATCATTTTCCCTTTGTAGAAACACAAAGCATCTGACTATGCGTACAGAGATGAAGTAACTTCATGTTGAAGACCTATAGCTTCAGCTACACAGCATCACCCAGCACCCAACCTGGTGTCTGGACTGTGCCATATAGATATAGCCCAAGTACTACAAGTTTCAAGTATCAACAACCAACTATTTGCGTCTCATAAGAGCACTGACAGGGTCCCCAGAGGACCTCATTTTGCAGCTGATGTTACTGTTCCTCCTCTGATTGAGACCAGATTGGCAGCCTACTGCAAAATGAGCTTGAGCTATCCTCATGGCATTGCTGCTGTTACCTCAGGAAAGCCCAGTCCTGCTCATATTCATCATTCCCACACACCAGAGGCAAGGAAGAAGCAGTCTCTTTTCTGCTTCCCGTTAAGAAGGCCAGATAAGAAAGCTCAAGTGTAACAACAGTTCTTACAACCCATGTACACCCAATTAAGCTTTGGCGGCAGAGCACCAAGCCACACTTGGCACTCAAACCCCAAGCCCAGTACATTTCCCAGGCCTGGCTTCTGGACAAGCCATCCTTCATTTTGATACTCTTCCTTCAGCTTGCTTAAGATGAGCTCCTCAACACCACGTGGGCAGAACAGCCCTGACATTGAGTTTTGCCTAAACACCTGTGGTTCTTAGTGGTCCTTCGTGGTACGCAAGCCATTTTCATCAGTGCAGCTTCAAAATACAGAAACACTTTGATCCAAGTTGCAGCAAAGAAGATATTGATTAACCTCTTAATGTGCCACAGCCATGGCCATCTTCCTTCTAATAAGGATATCTATCAGTACTACCATAGATCAAGCTAAGAAAGAAAAAGGGCCCTGACACAATACTGTTCTGAGAAGAGATTGTAGCTAGCTTGGTGACCAGGACTGTCTGCCTTTAACACTTTTACCTCTGTTAGCCAGCCTAAAATACAGCCACGCTGAGCATTCAGTGTCCATTTTCATCTTCACATGATGCCCATGACTATGGAATTAGCTTACGTTTCAGGACCAAGGATGGGCTTGAATGCCCCAAACCATGTTTTTCTTTCTTTCTTATAATGAGATCCATTGGCCTAGCAAGAAATATTAACCCCATCTAAAACACTGCTGAGATTTTCTCACAGAGTTACTTTGATAAGTCTTCATCCCCAAAAGGCTAAGGCACTGAGAGGATGAAGTACTAGTTTATACCTTTACCTTGGCTGCTTTTCACAGTATTTTCACTTGTGTCTTATATGGTATTTTTATTTGCTTGTACAAAATACTATAAAACTAGATTGAATTTTCCTGAAAAACATCACAGAGACCAAAGTATTCTGTAGATCATTTCTCCTGTGCCAATCAACCTTCACTGGAAGATTTTAAGGTTTCTGGTCACAAGACTTTTTAAAAACCATCAACTATACTCAGAGGAAAGACACAAATCTTCACTTTTATTTGCTAACTTGATTGGTGCTTTATTTTTCTTTCAAGATTCTGCTGAGTCTGCTTGGCTTATAGCCAAGGGATGCATTTTGCTTCTCTATTTATATCAAGTTAAGAATGACCATATTAAAGTTGATGGGGAACAGGCTGGTAGAGAAACAAACTACTAAACAAGCCCATTTCCATTTCTGCAGCACTTAAAACTCTGGATTTCAGTACCACTCCATGCTGACACAAACATTCTGCCTCCTGACCTTAACCAGATCAGAGCTGTGTCAACACTCAGTGTCAAATTCAGATGGAGTAAATTGCTCTGAACCTCACCTTTCTTGCAGCCTGCCCTTAAGCTGCCAATGCTTCGTATTCAGCAGAGATCACTACCCAGAGGGACCTGTGGCATTTAACGTGGATGAACCTTGCCCCAAAGGGCACCTGGACATTTCCAGTACCAGATTTGTTATTCAGCCAATGACATTCTTTGGTAGGAATGAAGACAGTATTTCTCTGCTCCTAGGGCAACTAATTAGTGCTCAGAGCTGTGTTTAAATATCTTACCCTAATGCCACAGACCTCAGCTATTGCCTCACGCTGAACTTCCCGTAAGCCTAAAATCTATAATGTCTGCTCTATAAATTAACAGAGCAAAAGCTAGATCCCTTCTCAGAAGGAAAAAAAGCGGCCAAAACACAAAGGAATTTCATTAAGAAATAAGTCTTCATTTATCAGTATTGCTATAAACACATAAAACTCCACAGGGAGCTTCTACTAGACAAGAGTCTCAGGAACAAGAGTACCTACCTTCTACAGGTTTGTGGTTGCTCTGCTCTCATCAGAGCTGAACAGGAGCTGCTCTGAGCAACCAACACCCACTGACACTGGTGAAGACCAAGAGGGACCTTATGTGATCGGGCATGTCTTTAAAAAGAAGAAATTCACATGCCTATATTTTGCTTTAAACCTTCTGTGGATCGGATTCAGTCTGGGGTCTGAGGTTTACACACGTTTGTCTTGAGAACTTGAGGTGCAGTTAATCCATTTACACAAGCCTGATCAACTGTTAATTACTCCAGTCCAAATAATTGGGAATAACACACTCCCGATCCATAGCCACCATCTTCACATTTGTGAGGTAATACCTGGCCCAGCATTGTCAGTCTAACAGAATACCACACTTTTTATGAATTCAGAGAAATTGCTCACAAACTCAAATGTGCATACAAATGGTTGCAGGACACGGCACAGAACTAGAAAAAAAAAAAAAAAAAAAAAAAAAA
>JAAGAY010144932.1:40495-63230 GCA_011801015.1 Ardeotis arabs | reverse complement strand
TTTTTTTTTTTTTTGGGGGATCTGGCTTTTTTGATAGTTTATTTTGCTTTGAACTAGTAGCAAGATTAATAGTCTTGATAGGAGTAGAATTTATTACTTTCTATTAAACAGCTTTTTGTCTTTCTGGGTTTTTTTTTTTTTAAACTAACATAGCTCTTACCAAACTCAAACACATACCCTTCCTCCTGCCTTGTATTTTATTCTCAAAACACAGTGGTTTTTTTAATATGACAGTAATCAATACCTTGACTCTTGCTTGCTATGGATCCTTCCATCTCTAGCCTATGAGCAGCTTGGGCTTAACCAAGGACTCATCCTGCCACAAATTTTAAAGACCAAGATACCTGTGATTCCTCCAGTGCCAGAACTGAACTCAGCCTGCCCACAAACTCAGATTAAACACAAATCACAACTGTATTCTCCAACTTAGCTCAACCATCATTTCTTCAGGGAGATGCATGTTTCTTTCACTATGCTGACAGCATTTCAAGGACAAACAAGATGTTTGATCTGACCTTGCCAGGGCCAAGCATGGCACTCAGATTTTTCAGGAGTCTGAAATATTCACAGCAAAGTGCAGCTTCTCAGGTGCTTGGGCACCAGCTACGTATTAATGACACCAGACCACTGCTAACACTTCGCATAAAATCACTTCCCTCTCACATATTCTAAATGGACATTCAGCTTGCCGGTCATCATTTTCTCCCCCTTAAACATTTGAACCTCTGCTCTCCTGTGATGGTAAATAAGAAACAACCATAGAATGGTTTGGGTTGGAAGGGTCCTTTAAAGGCCATCTAGTCCAACCCCCCTGCAAGGAGCAGGTACACCTTCTACTAGCTCAAGTTGCTCAGTCTGTGATACTGCATGGCCTCCAGCATCTCCCAGAGCCTCTATTAAAACAATTAAACAGAAGTGGAAATATCTATCCCCTCTGGAATGTTCTCAAATTGCTCTCTGCACAATATTAATTTTCGACACATGGGAGGGAAGCATCCAATTTTACTTTTTCTTCCAAAGCAATGATTTTTGGTAGATGTCAATGAACATGAGTGCTGGCTGCTCTAACTAAAAGAAAATAAATTAAACTGTGAAATGCACAGCAGACCATGAACGCTACCTGCCTTTAAATAACCCTCCCTCCATACTGTTTCTCCTCTACATCTCTATGCAGGCTTGTCATAATCCCTAGCCCTACAATCTATTATTAAGGTACTTGTTAGCTATTTGTACTTTGCACTGCTTAAATATTTTAAATGCAAGCAACTAGAACATTGCACAAACCTGCATTACAGCAGCTTACAGCAGACCTGGCTTTAAGCAGTTCCAGCACGCTTCAGTCACACAGTATTTCACCAGTCCACGACAACCCTTTGGTCCCCATCCAGCAGGACATCAAGTCACTGGGACTGTAGTACCCTACCTGATTTTATGAAGCAGCAGATCATGCCATCAGTGGCTGGCTTTGAAAAAAAAGTTCATTACATTCAGATCAGCTAAAATCCAGGTAAAATCCAAGGTAGAAAACAGTAGGAGAAACCCTCCCACTCTGGCTGTTCTGGAAGACCTGGTGCATGGCATGATTTAGCAGCTGCAGGCAATGGGAGCTACAGGTGTTCAGCATCTCTGAAATATTACACCTCATGTGGCAAGCATGGTGGAGAAAGCAGAGCTGCAAACTACCACAAACAGGGCTTAATCCTCATACTTTTGATGACTCAGTTGGCCTCAGGATACACAGAAGTTAACCCTTGCCTTGCTGGCTCCCTGCAGGGGGAGTAACATGATAGGTCCTCACTGTCCTCTTAAGAAAACCTTTCCTGACCCAAGATATTAAAACCTAAATGTGTCTAAACAGGCAAAAACTTGTAGAACAGAAGCTCTTTGTGCCTTGTGAGCACCAGGAGGCACAAACAGGAAACCTCATTATGACTGTGTGTCTCCCTTCCTTCCCCCCTCCTGACCTGCCCTGAGAAATGCCAACTCCAGATAAGCTGCAGCAGTTGAACATCAGCAGTTCGTTCACCAGATGCACATTAACCCAGGTGCTTTGAAACTTATACAAGAAAAATTTAATGCAGATCTTGTACCCCTCTGAAAACCATGACATGTTTCCAGTCTCCCATAACACATCCATGCATCACTACATTTGTTTTCCAGAGTGTTTCTATGGAAGGAAGAGGGACTCTGCAATCATTCTGCTGATTATACCTACAGCTGGTGAAGATTAGGGAAAGCCAGATGGTGTCTCACCAATTGTTCTGCAGCTGGCCACAGCAAAGGCAGCTGGGGGAGACAAACACTCCCACCACACTCATCACAGAGAACAGCACAAAAAAGGAAGGCATCTCCTCCCAGCAAAACTCCAATTCATTATTCAAAAAAAAAAAAAAAAAAAAAAAAAAAAAAAAAAGGGGGGGGGTGGAGGAAGATGGTTTCATGGAATTGCCAGAGGAGAAAAAGGAAATTAAAAAAAAACCCCCACAACCTAGAAGTCCAGTTGCATTGTCAAATCAGTGCAGCAAAGCCTAAACTAATGTGGTTGGATTTGAAGGCATGGGAGCGAGGGAAGTTCTTTGGCTGAGACATGGTAGCCATGTCTGTTCCTTGTGATGCTCCATATTTGCATCTGCAAGCTTGATTTCCTACCATCCTCTGTAATATTAAGATTTTTCCGCTCCCCAGGCAGCACACCATTGAGAACAGATGCAGCTCTGAGGCTCAGAAGCTGAACTATATAGTTTTGAGCAAACATATGCTGGCTGGCAAAGAAAACCATAATTAACACACAAAGTGAGATGATATCATAGGCTACAACGGAACACTGCTCTACTGAAGTGCTCTCCTGAAACTCAGGCCTTTGATTTCATATTATGTGATGCCTGCAGACCTGTCTTTGAATGTTACAGACACTGCAAGCTTCAGCCAGCCATCCTCCTACCTGAACTAACCAAAAAAGAAATCTGTATCTAAGCTTTCCATAATTCTCAAGCACCAGCTGACTATGAGGTGGGAACTGTCATTTTGATGATTTCACAGATGATTTGGAAAGACAATTCCTTAAAAGGGTCACTGACTTGTCTCTCTACACCTTTAGCTTCATTGCATCCAAGGGCTCTTCATTTGCTGAATCCATTCCCAGAGCACTTTCCATGACATCTCTCCAGCCGGTCATGTCTTTTCACCTTGCAGCCCTAAGCTGATAGTCCAATAGCCCTGGATAAACAGTGCTTCCAGACTCTGAATTTATTTTTTCCAGAGCTGTGATGATGGCAAGCACTCTAAAATGTCTACAGCAGTTGGACACATATTATTTCCCCATCTCCCCACTTCAGCAGGTTCTCTTAAACTGCTCATGAACACTCAGGAGAATTTACACACCTGCTGGAGCTTCACTGTGCCCAGTGGGTCAAATAATTGGTTGGGATTCATCACAAAAAGCAGGGAAAAAAAACACCAAATATAATTTCCGTCTGCAACAGGCTAAAAGCCACCAACGTTCTTCCAGAATGATAATACAACACTGAATGACATCTCTTGTCTTTGTCAGAAATTGTAAAAGATTGCAAATGAAGCTGAAACACTCATTTTCTTGAGACGGAAAAACAGAGCAAGATCCAGAGATGCGGTGACAAACTATCACAGTTCTTCCATCACTCCGCATGATCAGGCTTTTGTTCTTTTCCGACAGTTCATCCTTTCAACGTACTGGGTTTGGGGTTTTTTTTGCAGCCAAGTACCATGTAGCACTGCTACGGACCCTTAAAACAGCTTCTGCATTTCATTTCTGCTTCACCATTTAAATGGTAAGGAAAGGTATCCTTATGCATGCAGATTAGCTAGCTCTACCCTGTACATCTAGCCAGCATAAGACTGAGGATACCATGATCACCAGAGTTCATGATGCTTCACAGATCGGCTTTTCAACCAGGGACAATCTCATTGCTTGTGCATCTGACCCCAGAAAGAAGGAACATGCACAGTTTATTTGGGAAAGGCCAATCTGTTCATTTACATGGTAGCTACATTAGAGGCTTGTTAGTCCACAGCTTGAAGAATATTACCTCCCACCTCCGCCTAGCTTGAGGTCCTGGTACGTAAATACCAAATAAGAATAGTACACGATGAGGAAGATTTTCTACCAACAGCAGAAAAATTATTTGTTCCCACATGCCTGTCCACTATTAGGCACATCTGCTTTGAAGACAGCAAGCTTTCTCCAGTATGTTAACACAACAGAAGCCATACATTAGTTTCTTTTTATTTAATAAGCTCAAATCTATAATGTACTGAGTGCTTTCACTGAATGAGTACCAAGTGTGTAACTGTGTGGGCTTAGCTAGATGAAGAGGAAGAGAAACTTTCATGCTTTATTTATATCAGAAAGTTTACTTTTTAACATTAATATTGTTGAACTATACACTTCTGTAACAAACTTACAAGGACAAAAATGTTTTCCCATGAACTTTTCCTTCTAAGCCTACCATACTTGAATGTAGATACCAGTAACGATCAAAAACGAAAAAGGAGAGAAAGATAAAAATTTAATGCAAGAAACCTAGAACAGTGTAAACTCATGTCTTTCTGCAGGTGATGATTCACCCATTAAATCTAGAAACATTTTCAGACACTGAAGTGGAATAACATATCTGTGTGGGTATGGGGTAACTAGAAGACCAAAATGATGGATAATTTGAAATGTTAAGATACTATATTAAGAACATATATTTGTGACCAGAGCTGAAAAGAGTTCCAAAGTCTTCAAAAAATTCAACAACTATGTTTTAGCTGTATTTGATTGATTTTCCTATAAATGCAATGTTTGGTGAGCTGAAGGGCGAATAAACCCATTTCCTAACCAGGTCCCTTAGGACTGAAGCACAGCGTCCACGCTCCTTCTCCCCAGGGGCATCCCCGCGAGGCAGCCAGCACGTCTGCGTGCAGCTGACAGCTTAACCACATGCTGCTAGATCTTCCAGGCTTTAGCAACTCCTCATTACACCCTGGAAAGGCAGGTACATACATATGTTGTGTACACATACAAAGATTTTTATTTTTTTTTTTAATATAGCTAGATAGATATCTATCTATGGATATATAATAAGTAAACAAACAAACAAAGTACCAGAAAAGAAACCCAGACTAAACTGGTACTGCATTGCTGCTACTCTGGGCTCTGCTTTCAGCATTCAGCTCATCCCCAGGGAGCTCTCAGCCCACGCTATATGGTGCCATGTCAACCAACTCCACATGGAACTGCTCCTCATCTGGTGCAAACTGGCACTGCTCCAATGACTTAATCAGAATTTCACTAATTAGAGCCAGCAGACGACTGATGGCTTTCTGCCTGAGGAGATGTGAACATTTTTTCTGCCTGCTGGCCTGTGAAAAGCTTTTGCTAGCATGGGATGATCTTTTCTGATGTGGTAGAAAAACAGTTGTGGGTTGTGTTTCCATTTCTGGAAAGAACTTCAGTGACTGCTTGCTGCACCGGCAAGACGGGCTCTAGCAGGCTGCGGTCCTGTAAGACCCAGCGATGTCAAACAGGACACTATGACCACACAGGTCAACTGGAAAAGTGTGCTTCTGACACACTGCCAGAGGAAATGAGATCTCCTCATCAACGGCACATCGGTGTGCTGAGCCAAGAAATCCCTCCATTGCAGTCAGAACCCAACATATGTGCAAAGCAATTAGCAGCTAGCATTTAACTCCAGAGACAAAATTAACAGGGACAGAGCTGGAGAACATTAGTGCCAGGAAACAATGGACCGGTTCTAAAGAGGGACAACGCACAGCACTTCCCCCTCACTCCACACTCAGGTCTCCGTACACACACAGCCACACAGATGCAAATACAACTCTCTCCTACCATCCCTGCAGTATTTATTATTGGTATTTGTGACAAGAGCACCCATATAGTGCAGAGATGGAATCCAACTGTGCTACACACAGACTCTGCCTCCAAAAGCATAACACACAAATAGACCACAATGACAGATGAAGCATTTCATAGCAAGGCACGGCCAGATTAAATGATGTCCTTTGTTTCCTACACTGATAAACTCAGAATGCATTTCCAGATATAGACAGACAACAAAAACAGAGTCAATTCTGCCAGGTATATTAGGTGTAACCAGATTCAGTCTGATTTCCATTGATACTAATGGTAGCACGTAGAGAAGCTCATCAATTTTATTGACTGAAAGCTTCATTAGATCTAAAGAAGCTGGACAATAATAGGCATGAAATTAATAGAATAAAAGCAGTACAGGATCATATAAAATTACAGACTGATTTCTCTCCAATAAAAGATGACATTCAGAGAATGATAAAGGCACTTCCAGTAATTAAAGGTATTTGATCACATCATCTTTTTCAGCTAGACTCAAGTTTGTGGTTGCAACTATAGTACAGTTAAGAATTGAGGCAGTAGAAAACACAGCACAATTCTTTTAGCTGACCTGAAAATATAGTACTCCCATTCTCATCTTGGGTTGCTATTTCTTTCAATGATGCCAAATGTTAAACAGACTCGAGAAGCAAAGAGCTCAGCAGTTAATATGGTACAATTTATAGTAGGAGCTTCACCTATGTAAAATACAGCTGTGTCACAAGCCTCAGTTGCATGGATTTCGTACAGAAGATGCAGAAGCTATGCTGACTTCCAAAGTTATAACTCAGCAGAAGAGCTGGAGCAACAAGCATATTTTATTATGAGAGGCTGCAGGCTTATTTATTTGTCCAGCTTGTGCACCAGGCAGATGGTAGAAAGAAGATGCAACCTTTTCCTGAGGCTCACACACATGGGCAATTATGTGTCTGAACACCTCCCTCCCAGAGAGGGCATGGAGCCTTGCTCTGAAGAACAGCAATTCAGCACTGCAGGAAGCCAGCACAAGCCAAGGAAGGATGCTGTGGAAATACAGGAAAGCACCATGATCTTCAACCTTTTCCAAACTCTGCTCTTTCTAATTCAGCTGAGAACTGGTAGCAATCCAGCATTACATTTAATAACTTGATAAGGCTAGCAGCAAGAAGCCCTGAGCTAACAAGATATTAATCGCTCCCCATCTTTGGAGCAAGCACAAAGTGTGAGAGCAAACATGACCCAAAGGGGCATATAAAGAACCCTGGGTTTGCATTTGCTTTATAGGGAATCTCCTCAGAGCTCTATGATCCAGATGGAAATCAGTAGGGGCAACAGGGAATACAAAGGTATCTTTTAGCTACAGTTGCACACATACCTGACCTAAAGCCTTCAGGCACTGGGTTGGATGCCGTGATTTGTGCCAGGGAACACTACCACTGATTGCCGTTACCCTCAAGAGGCCACTCTTGAATCCAGGAGCAATTAGTGCTTGAGGGAATAGGCATGGGCAAGTATTAGGAGCTGGAAGTAGTTGGAGGGCAACTTAGGATTCCCTTTATAGTGAACAAAATGTCTGATAGTCGTGCAAGCTGGTTTTATGGCAGCTCTGCAGAACACACTGCGCTTAAGACAAACAGTTCAGGTGCTTCCTTTCTGGAGCAATTGGCAGATGTGCAGTGGGATCCTACAGAGACTATAAAGGGGACAGGCAAGAGAGGTTGCCTTTTAAAGATCACTGCCCCAACACTAATTGCAGAACTGCCTGCAGTGAGCTGTTCCTTGTCGCATGACCATTCTCAAAATCATTAGCACACATCGTGACAATGTGACTTCAGCAAGAAGGGCTACCGATTAATGTGTCTTTACAGCAGGCCTTTCACCTCACTAGGACATTTTGCTTGTAGACTTAGCTGTCCATTTGTAGCTTCCAAATGAAAGTTGTCAGCTGTGTAAATACTGTTGGTCCCACAGGAGCTGTGTCTCCAACCCTATTCCAAATAGCACAGAGGCTGAGAAATTCAGCAAACTGAATTCTTTGCAGGCTCCCTCTGAAGAGTTTCTGCAAATGCTAGTCCAGAGCATCCTTCCAGGCTTTACATTTTCCTTCCTTCCTGCATCTGCAGGCAGCACGTGCTCAGCAACTGCGTCCCTCTCTGCCTTCCTTCTAGTGCCAGTGCCTGGCATCAGGAAATGCCAGCCTCTAGAAATACACACCTTTGAACTCCATTACAATTAGGACAAAAATCAACATGATTTGCAGAAATCAGAATGCTTGGGCTTTGGTTTTGTTGCAATTTAAATCTCATGAGCTGGAACATCACCTGGGGGTTCTAAACCAACTTGTCTACAGGTGAGAAGAAGGTTCATTTAGTTTCTGGCAGTTTCTCGTCAAGAGTTGGGTAGCATCTGTGAAAGGCAGCTATTTGGTTTTGATTAATGAGGAAGGTTTGCTAAGCACAGATGGAACAAAACCAAAACCACTGTGAGAACTGCTGGGTTTACCCATATCGAGGAGTCAAACACATTGCATTTGAGGACAGGGAACTAGCCTCACAACAAGTTATGGACACATTTGTGTGTTCACGAGACACGTCCAATAGGGCTCACAGTCTGGAACCCAACTGCCATAGACCTTTTAAGACCATAAGGACAAGCCAGTATTTGGAAGAATGAAGCCACTGTGATTACAGGAGGACTTTGTCATAGGCCTGTTTTAATCAGGGTGGCACTATGCCTGTGCTGATTTCCATTAGCTGTCATTAGTCCAAGCACACCACACAGCACAGTCCATTTGCAGAATTCTCAACCAAAATGCTGCTTTGTCATTGGTGGTTCTGGAGCTAACTTGTTTTCACTGTTCCCTACAGACGTATGGTTACACTGGTTCCTCACCTTCCAGGTGTGCTGACAGAGCAGACCCTAAGGTGCTGGTGTGCCCAGCTGTGCAAGGTAGCCCCTACTTACAGTTTTGATTTATTAAAGTAATTAAGGCCCAGCACTTCCCCCACTGGTGGAGACAGAGTCATATACGGGCTTCAACTTCCATATCGAGCAGTGGCTTCCACTTAAGAGAGAGATGTACTGACAACACATATATTGAAATCAGGGTGGTTTTAATTAGAAGCCCCAGTTGCAGAGGCATTCACTGTGCTATGAAGGAAGCAGCTTCCTTTGGTGAAGTACATTCCCTCGTAGAATACGAGGACATGAAATGAAACATTAGGGATTCCTCCCAGAGTAATTGAGCCCGTTACATTTCATGGCATCTCTACATTTCATTTAGCCTGAAATAAAACAAAGATTGTGTGTCGTTCCTGAGTCTATCGAGTGAAAAAACAAATGTACCTTTAACAGAGCTGCAAAAATTAGTCTCTTCTTATTAAATCATATTTAACAAATTATAGCAGTGACGCAAGTTAATTGCAGAGTTATCTGGAGGATGGTAGAGTTATCATGAGTCACACTGTAATTAGGAACAGAGCATGATTTCCAACAGTTACCAAAGCTATCACAATGGAAGAAATTCTTACTGTGAAATGATGAGCAGTTGCCTCTCACACTCTAACGCATTGCAGCCAGATCCCAGTTACACTACTGCCATTAATATCTGCTCCAACAACACTAAGTAGAAGCCCCAGTTGCAGAGTTATTCACTGTGCTATGAAGATGAGCCCTGTTCAAAAGCTTCATGGTTTGAGGAAGTATAGCCTGAAATGTGACAGACAGATATCATCACTGACAGTGAAGAGAAGAGTGAGCAGCACGTGGCAGAACAAACTCTGTTTACGTTTCGGGGTGAATAGTTAACCAGAGACCACAGTACAAAGTAACAAGATCCCACTGCCAGCTGCGTTCCTCTCGCACATTCTGATGGGACAGGAAACACGCTATGTCCTGTGTCTGCTGTGGAGATGCCCATGGTTGACCACACAGGAAAAATGAGAAAAGCAGCACAGATTTTAAGTCTGAGAAAGAACTTCAGCAGTCAGTTACTGGCTACAGGTGATCCGAGACCTGGTAAAGAGACAGCTGTAGAAAAGGGGAGAACTGCAGCATGGAAGGTAAACGCAAAACAAAAATCCACTGATGTCTTGAGAGCAAGAGGTGAAAAACTGGAGAAGTAGGAGGCAGATGCTGTAACACCTTTAGCAGCAGGATAGGGAAGGAGAACAAAACAAAAGCCAAGACTTTCTTTTAGCTAAAGGACTGGACTTTCCTCCAGAGGAGCATCAGAAATGCACTGAAGCACCTACACATTGAAGAAGGGCTTGTCTTATCACAAACACTTCATACTAAAGAGCAGCATTATGTAATGCCCAAGAACGCCATGAAATTCACAGTGCCCTTTCACAGACTTCAAGTGCCAGGCTGCAACCATTAGTATATAAACATGGAGAAAAGTAGAAATATGTAATGAAGTTCAACTGGGCGAACTACTTCTCTTAAGAAAAGTACCAGAGATATCTCATGTCTGCTCATTACAGTCCTACTGTTTCTTCAGAACCTCCTAGTGCTTTCTGCCTGCAGTTTCTCTTGGGTAAGAGAGCAACCGCTGCTAAGAGGCCTCCATCACTGTGGAGGTGCTCACAGTCCATGGAAGATTTAATGCTGCATTTTAGTTACAGCCCACAAAGCATTTGGTGAAACTTCCTTGTTAAGCTCCTTTACAATAAATCAGTGCTAAACTGTAATTGCAGTTTGCTTTTCAAGAACACTTATTTCTCAGAAGTCTATAAAAGTTCAGGATGAACATCAACGAAGCCAAATTTTGCGCCTCAGCCCCTTTGTTTTTTGGGTTTGAACTATCCCCAATTACCTTCCTTATACACCTCTGACATTTATGAGATCTATAGCTGATGCGTTCTGTGCCTGTTGGCAGGAGCACAGTATTATTCACACCTCCAGATACCACTTTCTGTAATAACTCAGAGGGAGGGGAAGGTGCAAGCAAGGCAGCCTGACTTACCTGCAAATAAAAATAATGTATTTTCCTCTTCCGCACTACAAAAAAAAAAAGTTCACACCCATCTAAAAAGGAAGCTTTGGGAGACAAAGGTCTCCTTGTAAGCTCCGTACCCTCCAAGGGTATGGAGAACAATCTCAGAGGCATGAGAGGGAGGAGGAAGAGTAATGATACTCAGCTCTTTCTGTTTAATTCTGTCATTTGCTATCACAGCCAGACACACCTCCCTCGTGTTTCTGGGATCACATCTCACTAACCTGAAGTTCGCGCATGCCTAAGGTAATCAGTGTTTTGCAGAAGGTCCATGGAGTCCACAGCACAGACTACCATTTTAAGAAAGGAGGCATTTGGAAGCCCATTTCTGAAACAGATGGGAACAGCCTTTTCCAAGGCTCACAATGCAACGATGTCCTTGCATCTCCTTTTTCACCCAACAGATGCCCCCAGGAACAGTCTCTCAGCGGTACTGTCTGCAAAGCGGACCTGGCCAGATACACCACTGATTCGGCCTCTGCTAACAGGGTTTTGTAGATTCCCTGGTAGAAATGAGGGATCATCTGCCCTTGGGACCAGTTTCCTTAACAGCCAAACCTTGATATAACTGTGCCAGTGCAAATCTCTGGGACAGACATCTGGGCCACTTACCCAGCACGAAAACAGGGAGTGCTACCCTGGTGGGAAACTGCAGCCTATAAAAGATCAGTGCAGCTACATGGGTAGTTGAAAAATGAGAGCCGGCTGGTAGATTCTCATTTTGGCAAACACTCTCTGGGGAACACTTTAGTGGAAAAACCATATGCCCTTCTTTCGTATCAAATTCTTGCCACTCCTGAGCATCAGAAAAGGGAACTGCACAGGTTAGTACAATGTATAACTCCGGCACCAACAATACAGCACTTAAGAAATGTAAATATAGCTGCAGTGCATGTAAGGACAATGGGATCAAGAAGTGACACTGAAAAAAGGATGGATCTGGCAATTGCAGAGAGCAGCTAATCAACATGCCAGACAACCAACACAAGGTACATTTCATCATGGCATTACTACATTCATTATCAGTGGCAATTTTCTCACTTTGGACAACAGAACTTACTTTTACCAGTGTTACCTTCCAATTCTACTGTACTTAGAGTTTAGTTCTGTGAACTTCATGTTTCCAAAATACAAACCATACACTTCATCCTTTTCTGTCCGTTCTTTCCTCTTCTCTATTTAAGCGTTAAACTTTGTAGCAAAAGAATCTACTGATGTTTTAAGCTTATTCTCATGCGCATTCAGTCAGTCCTTTCTGCAGATATTAGTCATTTAAATATGTATTCCTCATTTTCAAAGTTTAATTTTTAAAACTTTGCAGCAATAAAAATTTTCAGGACACATATATGCAAAGCAAATGGACTGCTGCTATACTGCAAATAAATTATAGTCAACCCAGTAAGCTGTTTCTAGAAAAACTTGATTTCTGTCATTATTAGCCCCCCTATCTGCTAATAAAAGGAACAAACCAATGAATTCTACTACAGGAAAAAAAAAAAAAAAAAAAAAAAAAAAAAAAAAAAGAAAAAAGAGAGGGGAGTTTTCTTCTTTTGGCACTGACTTTCTGATCGCTAGAGAAATAAGAGTTGCAGAAATGGTCCACGCCATGATGAGTATTTTAATGTAATGGGCATCCTCTAATTGTTACTGCGGACAATTTCATCTCCAGGATGTTAAAAGCTAAATTGCATAGTAAGATAGCAGAAGTTAGGAAATCACAGAGGAGTTTAAGATTCGTTTAGGTTTTGTCTACCACAATGGAGCAGCATTTTTCACTCCTGCTCAATATTTGTCATCCATTAAATCTGCTTAGGAGGTTAGTCCGGCAGTTCACACACGCTCCATCTGGTCTCACAGAATGCCGCATCCCTTGGTGACTAGTAAAGCCAAGGAAATCGAGCAGTGAATAGACTGCGTTGCCTCGAACAGCGCAGGAACACAAGCAATGACAAGTTACATCCATTTAAGTTTACCCTCTGCAGTGCAATGTAGAACGGGAATGAGTGGTTTGTGATGCAAGCATTGAAATGATGCATTGCAGTTCCCCTGTAACAGCTCAAAGACACTTTTACCTTTACATAGAAATTATAACCCCTTGCCTATCAATCTCAGGGCAGCTCATTGAGAATTCTCTCTTAGCGTTTGGCCCTGTATTCAGCCAGACTGCATAAGCCAAGCAGCAGGAACATGCTGCCAAGGGGGTAACGAATAGGCCATACTCTATGTTAATTATGGAGAGAAAAGAACAAGGTATTCTGACAGGCAATGGCAGGCTGCATTGATGGTTTCTTTGATGGAAGCCTGTCTTGGTGAATGAAGTGTCTTTCAGTACAGTGAAAATAATGAGCTCCCTAGTGTAGGCTCAGCTATTTTTAAGAAATCATTTTCTTTCTGCTCCATAGTTATCAGCCAAACTACACCAATCCTTTCAAACATGGCTCAGGGTAAAAAAGAATAGCTGGAAACACACAGCAGTCCAGCCTGTCGTTATGGATAACAAAACAAACTCCGCTGAATAGCACTTAACACTCCGATTTAGAAATGCCACAATTTGATCAACAAGGCCCTTTACTGACCTTTACTGCAGTCACGCAGCCACAGGCACCACAGATTTAAAACACAGACAGGATTCACCCTCTGGCACCATCTTCATTAACAGTTAGATTCACCCAATATTTTCCCATGAATGTTGTCACCCTGAGCCCCTGTCATGGGACCTGGCTCCGTCAAGACACCTTCAGCTGAGTCTTTATGCTTTAGATTTGTCTGCTGGATTCCAGAATCCTGTCACCACATCTCAACTCTCAGCCCGTGACTGCCTTCCTACAGTTTATTTAGGACTGCCCTACTCTCCAGTGACCATCAGGCTGCGATTCCTTTAGAAATACTTTACAAGAAGGCTCGCAACAGAACCTGTTTCCCCCAGCCTATCTTAAACAGTGCAACAGGACATTGAGTATTTTTTTTTTGACACACAGCATCATGCATCCACAGCTACATCTCCCACAGATAGCAGTGTTAAGGAGATATAATTTCTGGTTACTTTTAACTACGAAGGTTGAGCATTTGTTGTCCTAAAAAAAAAATCAGGATTTTTCCACCTTATATTGGCCCAGTATAAGCCAAAGCAAAGGTGATTGTGTTGTACACTGGGGGAAAACAAACTAATTCCAATGCTAGGGCAAATGTTTCTAAACAAGTAGCAAATTTATAAGCAGATAGAAGGAGAAGTTATTAAGCATTGAAATGAATAATGACCATAAAAAACCAGGTTAATAAAATTAACATCACATTCTAATAATGAGAAGGAAATAACGTCCAGTAATAGCATAGCTTTATTTAACCACTACAATGAAAACGTGGTGGTAAATTAAAACAAAAGCAAAAATTGGAAATCAGAAGTAATATTTTCCTGAGGAAAATAGGAAAGTTTGCCCCCCACTCCACACTCTTAAATATAATGTACTCCCTAAAATTATTTTGTGCCTAATTGTCCTCTAGAATGAATCAGCATTGTTGCAGTAACTTAAAAGCAGGAAAAGTACAAACCAAAGACCTGATGCTGAAACTTAAGGAGGTGATGGGGGTGGGGGGAAAAAAAAAGGTCGTCTTTACTATCGTTAATCTTTCATGAGCCATCTCTGATTCCTGCAGATTTATTCATTATTTGAAAGTATTTCCCAAGTAGTCAGCATGAATCATTTCCAGACTTTGGGCAGTTCACTAAAACATCCATTTCAGCAGCACGCAATTCAAGATACGCAGTTTTGTAGCCCATTTCTGCTTCTGCTTCGCCCCTGGAAACGCTTCAGCAGGGATATAACAACAAGGAGACGGGCAGTGCACATCCAGCACAAGCTGCTATATTTCAGGAAATGGAGAACATTCTTCAGTGAAAACAGACACAAAGATGAATTTCATATACCCTGCAAGCATCTTCAAATATCATAAGCAAATTAATCATAAGCATAATTAAGAGGGATGTGGTGAATTAGTTGCATCTTTCAGTCAAGGTGGAACCTGCTTTCCAAGTCCTAGTCTTAGTACATGAACAACTGAGTAAAGCTCATTAGCCTGAATTACAATAAAAGCGAAGGTTAGATTATAAAACAAAATCTTAATTAACTATAAATCTCTCTCATAATTCTCCACTTCTAATGTACACAAAGTCTAAAAAGAGATGGCCAAATAACAGAGTAATCCTTCAAGGGCGACAGCCATGCTTGGACAACCAGTTGCCTATGAGTAGGACAGCAGCTCTTCATCCCCCTGGGAGCATAAACCCACTTAATGCCTGGATGCAGAGCAGCAGCTCTCTCCTCCCCTGCACAGCTGCTCTGGTCCAGAAACCAGGAGGCCATAAAACTTACCAGAACAAACCCTGGAAACATTCAAGGCCAGGTTGGACGGGGCTCTGAGCAACCTGATCTAGTGGGGGATGTCCCTGCTCCTTGCAGGGGGGTTGGACTAGATGACCTTTGAAGGTCCCTTCCAGCCCTAACCATTCTATGATTCTATGATATTTCCCACGAGTCAAAATTTGCTCATATATTTCAAAAAAAAAGGAAGGAAACAGTGTACAAGCTTGCTTTCAACTGCCACTCAAAGATGTTGCATTTCTTTATTTCAAGGAAAACCTCATACAGCCCTTGCCCTCTACAGATTATCCTGTAGACCATACCTTTGAAATGGCCACTTGGCCTGAATCTTTCTAACCAAGTCAATCTGAGGCATCATTCACGAAAAATAATTAAAATTTGGAGAAAGTACTAAGTAACTCTAAGAGAGGTATTCGGTAGCCTCAGCTGCGTGTACTGGCATTCTCAACTACTGTAACTGCAAGGGGAACAC
This sequence comes from Ardeotis arabs, assembly GCA_011801015.1. Taxonomy (NCBI): domain Eukaryota; kingdom Metazoa; phylum Chordata; class Aves; order Otidiformes; family Otididae; genus Ardeotis; species Ardeotis arabs. The sequence goes on along the minus strand of JAAGAY010144932.1, from coordinate 47,511 downwards.
TGTTCCTGTAACCACAGCCAGTGCACCTCAGGAAGCATGCTCATCCAGCTGCATTTTGGCACAAAGAGCATTCCCAAACAGTAAAGAAAGCACCAGGATTCTCTTTGCTGGTCAACATTTGGTCCAACCTCAGTTTGCATAGGAGGAAAGTGACATTCTACTGAGGAAGCCTGTGAGGATGCACTACATTAGACGTGCTGGGGAGCTCACCCACAGGGCCCTGAATTTTTTGTAAAAAGCTCTTCTCAGTCACTTTGTGCAGGGGAAGAATTTCATTGTACACAAGAGAGACCAAAGCCCATGTACAAACCCAGTATTTACCCGAATTCTTTCATTCCGTTAAGACTGTTCACCTTTCTGATGATCCAAGTCACTCAAGCTTGATGGATCGCAGTTCCCACAGTGTGCAGAATGGGATTTACCTCAAGAACAACCACGACTCAAGCATGTCAAAGAGCCACCATAGGACACTCAGTGGTATTGACAGATGAAGCCTCCCTGCCTGTCATTTCCGACACTTCGCACAGGCATCGGTCGGAGTTTGCAGCATCTGACAGCTAAAGAATAACAGCCGACCGCACACATCCCAGCGCTGCAGGGGAGAGACTTGGACAAATCAGCCTGGACCGTCTTGAAATAGAGCGGACTCTTTCCCTATGATCCTAAGGAAAACATAAGAAATTTGGGCTGTACATCCTAAAATAGAATTGTAAGTAAATATGAAGTGGGTTCCCAAGGGCCCGAGCAGTTTATGCACTCAGACTTTGCACTTTTTTTCCAGCTGTCACTGCCAAACGGTGCCTGGCACTGAGTGCAGATAAAAGTTGTTTCTTCAGTATCCAAAAATCCCTTGATTACTGCTAAAGAGTCAGATTCAAAGCCTCCTCTCTGAAAGCCATGGTGACTACCATCCATTCGAGCACCCTACATCACTTCCAGAGCACCCGGGTGCCAGACTCTCCAGGGTCATTTCAGGATCTGTCACAGAAAGGAGCTTTCCTGGAACTTCACAGGCACTCATGAGCAGATCCCCGTCTCCCTGCCGCAGCAGTGGATTGCAGTGCAGCAGCCCTGGGAGAAGGCCCTCCTCTTCCTCCCCTGCACGGACCCCAGAGTCCTGCCCCTCACTGGCACAGGGTCACAGCCAGCCCTCCCTTCCCTTTGGAGAGCTGCCACAATTAGTGTGTTCAGAGGACAAAACTCTAACCCTAGTAAATCACATAAATGCAGAAGAAGTCTGTAGAATTGTGCTGGGTGCCTGTGCCCAGGTGCTGACAGCTGAGGGGCTGCAGGAGTTTTCTGCAAGTCAAGTTTGTTTTGTCCATGACGGTAACTGGTTTTTCTGTCTCAACCCATGAGCTTTTTTCACTTTCTCCCCCCTGCAGTCCTGCTGAGGGGGAGTGAGAGAACAGCTGAGTGGACAGCCGGCCAAGGTCAACCCACCACAAGAATACATCAAAATCTACCACTTATTCTCATTTATTGCAGATAAGGGATTTTAGATGAGGAAGGCTTTCTAAAATTGGGGGAAATGAGGGAGATAATAGTAAAGTGCACTGGAGAAATTTCCATCTTGATATCTCAAGATGATTTACAGAGATCAAAGACCACATTATACATGGCTTTGTGGGCGTTCTCAGGGCAAATATGAGAACAAAATAACAGCATCCTTGACCCCATCCAGTCACGTTGGCTCTGTCACTACTAATGGCTGAACATGAGGGCTGTGAACAGTAAGAGATGACACATCTGGTATCTTCTTGACAGACTTGCAGTGGGGAAATACAGTCCTAATATCTAATTTTGGATCAGGCCTCCCTGGCATCCTGCTGTCAGGAAGCACCGTTAAGACAAATTTGTGTGGAATGAAATGTCCCCAGTTCAGTCTTCAGAAGCATCTCCAAACTTCCACTTTGTCAAAGTAAACCAGTTCTGCATGTGTTTGCAAAGCTTCAGCACTATGGAACAGAAAGTAGAGAGAAGAAAAAAAAAAAAAAGCCATACTATAAACTATATTAAAGAGGGAAAATTGTGCTTTGTGAAACAAGATTCGGAGCCAATGCTCCTGTTGGTCAGTGGGAACAGCAGAGGGACAATGGTGTCATTGGGGAACAGTGTTATCACCTGATATATATACATTTTAGGTCTCAGCAAACAAAGGTTAATGTTCCACAGGCTATGAAAACAAATGAAGAAAGAGGTACGCTAAGGTCCAGCAACAAAGATCACAGAAGAAGCACAGACAATCTATGACATTACTGGTCTAGAGAAAATAGCCTTTTAAAGGCAAATTGAAGTTCGGAGTAACAGCTGTTGCTCAGTAAATTAATTGGCACAACTGGCATGCAATGCATTATCATTTATAATATGACCCTGCCAATCTAGATGGAGAATCTGCTGAAATCAGACTGGGAGCCTGAGCACTAAAGAGCTCCAAACAGTGAAAGAGAGACCCAGGTAACGATACACGTTGCCTGGTGACCCTCTGCCATGTCATGCTGAGAGACAGGGACATGGCTGCTGTCAACAGAAAAACCTCACTTTAAGATACACACTGCCTGGCTCTGCCTGGGCATGTTCTGGTTTTGTTGTGCAGGATCCCATCTCTACTTTGATTCCTTCAGCCCTTGGCTGGGTGAGACACAACATGATGAGAGAACTGCAGCCTGTAAGAGAGACAGGAGCACGAGGCCTTCAAAGCGCAGCTTCCACCCGGCTCTGCAGGAATGAGATATTTCTGTTCGGGATGATCAGAACTTCAGAAATATTTTCTTTCATTTTCCAAAAGGAATATTTTGCTTTTTAACTAAAGCATTTTCAGTCTTCTCTATGGAGAGGAACAGCTGTGCTCAGACCTTTGCCTTTCTCTAGCCAAGAATTCCTACAACCCAGAGCTGCAGCATCAAGGAAGCCATGGAAAGCTTTTGAAAGGTAATACTGTATTTTTTAAGCCTTGCAACCTGCTGAGAAGGAGGCAGGTCACCTTTGCTATATCTATCACCAGCGAGAGCTATGTTCCCTGGAAGCGCGGCAATTCTGCTGGCAATTGCAGACTCCTATGTCTGCGTATCTATTTCTGAAACAGCTACAATGCAGATGCCAGAACAACATTTGTTTGGAGCAGTCACCATTTTATAAAATCTGCTTTGTTGATGGGGAAAGCAAGTCACACCCTAGCTGCAATTTAGCTTGAAGACTTTCTCCTGTCACCACTGCCCCTGCATGCTGTTCTTTACCATCCCATAACAGCAGCTGCTGACAGTGTTTGTTCCTACTGCTGCATGACTTTCAAAGCAAAAAAAAAAAAAAAAAAAAAAAAAAAAAAGTGAACCAAGCCCATTAACTTTATTTTTTTCTTACTTATACCAATCTGATACTGGCTCGCACTACACCTGTGGCTCCATTCCCTTCAAGCTCTTATCTGCAGGTGTAATTCCTATGGAGCTTTATCAATTGCTATTAACTTCCTTCTACAAGTTTCTAAGCCTCCAATTTACTTCTAGGCAACAGGATTCACTGCTATTTCTTGCTCCAATTAAAGAGAAAATAAAAATACTGCTCGTGTCATTTGGCAAATGCTTCAACTGCCCCTACCTAGCTCCACTCCTTCGCTCCTCCCGAGCTGAGTGCTTTCAAAGTTGTTGATTGTGACTGTAGATCTCCCGGCACACGGCCAGATTTCTTCTTCACAGTGTTAAAGTCTGTCCAGCTGCCAACCCTCCTTTCCACATACACAGAAATAAATGAGCTGCTGAGAGCATTTTCAGCCCGTTATCACTACGCTGGGTGTTCCACACAGAGAGAACTGGGGCAGCTACAACTCTCGCTCTGTTATTCACTATGTATCAATGCCAGCCACTATCTAATGGACCTAATGATTGAACACTGACATGCATATTTTTCCAGCCCAGTTCTCCTCTGGCAATAATGCCTGACCAAGATTGATGACTCTAATACCAAAGCAGGCAGTTTGTTTGTTTCTTCTATAGGCTTCATTTTTCAAATAGCCTCAGATTCCCCTTCCCTCCCCCAACTTAAAAGGGAATGGAAAATTGTGATGACTGCTGAGATACCTATAGAAGTTCAGTTGCTGTTTCCTCAGGCTACCAAACCACAAAGGTCAGATTCACTAACGGACTAACTTGGCTTATTCTAGCATAATTCACATGGTTTTATATCAGCGTAAAACCGGTCTGTCACAGTGACACACGCAGCTCCCTTGGTGAGGGATTCAGTTACTGATGTGGAACGAAACCTGAGCAGGTCTAATCAGACCACAACAGGCACATTTCACACGTACTTATCAAGTGCCCACACAAGATTCAAGGCAATTCTCAAGAATAAGAGGAGAGTGTCAGCAGCACAAACAAAAAATAACAAAACAGACTCCGCATGCAAGGCATGTTTTTTTCTTTTTAGACTGTCTTAAGGAGTCAGCAGCAGATCCCAAGGACACCCGAGAATAGCAAGGAAACACTGACGTGCAAAGCTGAGCTAGGAGCCATTTTACAGCGGGGAGCAAGACCACAGTGTATGTAACTCAAGAATAAGACCGTTAGAGTTTGTCTCGCCTAAGGAGAATCCACTGGGAGGCAAAGTACACTGCTGTATGCTACAGATGGCAATTACCTAGAGAAAGAACAGATGAAATGGGAGAAGGCTCTAAAATAGGAACTCGATGGTATATTTTGCTCTCTAAGGAGAAACCTAGCAGCGTTGTATTTGTACATCAACTCTCCTGTGTTTTTATCAAGTGCAGTTTCAACTTGGCCTACTGCTTAGCTTCACTGCTGTATCACTTAAATTTTTATATGCTTTTTACAAAGGAGTGATCTGTGTCTTGGGGTACATTTAAAAAAATGAAGACATGGGTCTTGGTCCTTACCGGCATAGCAGACCCATACAAGAGATGCTCAAGGGCTGGACACAGGAATGTATCTGCTTTTCCTGAGCCCTACCCGTGGCAGAAACTGCTTTCATGTCCCACTGGTGTAACAACAGGATCACCGTGACCAAAATAAACTGAACCAAAAAAAAGCAGGTGTCACTCTTCCATGAGCCTCTGGACGCTGCACAGCAAACGCATACAGGCTCAGAAACCAGCCACCTCTTCCTCAGCTGCAGTCAAGATGCAGCACCTACAGAAGCAGAACTTCATCAGCCATAAGCAGAAACAGCCTCTCTTTAAAGTTTCCTGAGTCCCATTTATACGAGATCTTAGAAAGCAGTAGTACTTGTATTTCAGAGCAAAAGCCAAAAAGCAATTGTAGAGATGAGTCCCCAGAGAGATCTTTGCTCATCCTTAGCCCAGAGATCTTCTTGCTAGTCTATTATACTGTTCCTAATGTGAAACAATGTGTGATATATAGGAAAGGTTAAACAGGACTGATCAGTAGTAGAAAGTGCATTTTACACTGAATTAGGTAAGGGTAAACAGGAGCCAGCAGCTGTGCTGTACAGTAAATCTATACTATAACAATCCCATACTCTTCTTGTAAATTCTCTCTGGAATGAAGCATCACTTAGACTGCTGAAAAAGCTCACAAAATATCACTATGACATGCATCTTCAAATAAAGACCCATTTTCATTTTGAATAAACAAGCAAGAGATTTCATTCATTCTTGATGACCTTAAGCCACGATTCTCAGCCATACATCCCTGATAACGTTACCAATACACTTAATTCAACCCAGTGATTCTACCCCATGTCTTTGCTTCAGTTTCCCTTCCCTTTCCACCAATATTTGCTAAAAAGTCCTTGAACAGCTCACAATCATGTAATCAAAAATTACAAATTAGAGAAAAGTAAATTATAAAGTCTGGATTTTGTCCAAGGACATTTGGTGAATGTTATTTACAAAACACAAAAGCCACAAAGAATTCCCAGACATCTATTGCTCTAAAGCAGCCTTTGCTTTCAGTAATACCTAAATCAAACTCATCTGCTTCTTATTTGCTTCTCACTTTATTGGGAAGTTTTTTTTCCAGAGCTGAGGTGCCTTCGAGCAAAGGTAGATCAACCAAGAACAAAGTCTTCCTTAAGCAAAAGCTGAGAGAGGTTAAACACTTGGGAAAGGGGGCAGCGAACAAGTGAGGTGCACCATTAAAATGTAAATACACAGGGTACCTTATACAGACTCTGGAAATGAAAACAAAGCAAGCTCTCACTAGGTTATTTACTTCTCCATTTGTCAGGGTACTCTAGCAAACAGAAACATAATGGACACGATTATGTGTCCTCCACAGACACGTAGGCACACATGCATACTTACACAACCACAGTTGTACACCAATGAAACCTGAATTTAGGGATTGAAACCACATTAACAACTATATTAATAACAAGACTAAAGCATCTTCCTACCTATGAATTTAAGTATTGGATCAAAAAAACTCAGTCCCGGAATCCACAGCACTTGCACCTAATGCTGAAACTCAGGTACCTCTCCAAAAATGTCACAAAAGTTCACATAGTTTTCTTTACTGTGTTGCAGGACCGCTTTCACAGGAATCAGTCTCATGACTGGAAATAATAAACTATAAATGCTGTATAACATCCTGCTGAGACAGAACACCCTACAGCACTTCAATGCAAGGGAAGAGCAAGTGACCACTAGATATCTCACCAGGAATATTATTTGCCAACATTTGTTTTAGAACACTATTATTGCTTTCAATACTCTCAGATGCTATTCACAGCAAAGGATACAAGCAACTCCTAAAACCAAAAAGAGAGGCCAGTTTCCTTGCCTTTTAGCACAGCAAAGCAAAAGTTAGCCCACATTTGGGAAAAAAAAAAAATTAAAAAAAGCACAGAAATTTGAAATTTTCTTTATTTCACCTTACTGTCATAGGTACAAGTGTGCACATCGGTATAGTAAATCAGATTTTTTACTGTCTAGGTTTCCACTACTTATCTTGACTCAACTCCCATGGCCTTTTTAAGAAAATATAAAGCTTGGAACTGGGAGAAGGGGAAGAAAAGAAAAAAAAAAAAAAAAAAAAAAACCACTT
>JAAGAY010144932.1:0-35065 GCA_011801015.1 Ardeotis arabs | reverse complement strand
GTGGAGGGGGGAAAAAAAGAAAAAAAAAAAAAAAAAAAAAAAAAAAAAAGAAAGGCAGAAAGAGACACAAAAGATTATATGAAGTAAGAGAATTGAGTAAAAGCCCTAAAGGAGGCAGACAACATAGCTAGGACCAGCTGTATTGAAGAAAAATTGGCTTTTCGTTCTCTGAAGGTATAGCACCCCTTTAGGGTGACGGCTGTACCGGCTGGAAAACTTAATTGTGCAAACTAACTCCAGGCTCATTCCCACTGCCCACTCATATCTGTTGGGGTGAACCCACTTTGACTTGATTGAGTTGGACTTCAACATCTTAAGACATTAAGTATTGCGTTCTTAGTAATTTGACTAATTTTGGTGGAGGTGGGTTCCAAAGCTCGTGCACAAGTCCTTGCACCAGCACCTTGCGAGGACACAGCCACAATAGAAGGCAAGTGAAGACAACAGATGTAAGAGAAGTACCTGCACTGAAACATTACTGCCAGGGAATAAAAAGCACACTGAACACTTCAACTGGCACTCCGAGAGGCTTGGCCCTAGAGCTGCAAAGGGCTCCAAAGTCAGCTTGGCTTGCTCAGGTACCTTTGTGCACAAAATGTCTCCTCCAAGACAGCTACAGGAAATTATATATCTCTGTCCACCATTAGTTTTCAGCCTGATACATCAGCCCTTTCAAGGAGCAGAGACATACTAGATACAAAGCCACCTTTGCATTCTCTTCCTACCATATTCCAAGGGCAGCCTTGAGAGACCAGTACCCCCAGCATGCTCAGTTCAAGTTAATGGTCCCATGGCAAAACATTAAATGATGGGGGGAGGGAGAAGACGGGGAGGGGAAAGAGAAGAAAAAAATAAATCACAATCTTAAATAAGATTTGCAAAGTCAGGCTCCTATTAGAGAAATTTGCAGAACAAAAGGCTTGGAACTGCAGGGAATTGTCCTTGGCTCCTCCCTCACCACTCTGGGAAGTAGGAAATAGGCACAAATCCCTGCCTTCACTGGCAGCCCAGAGTGAAGCAGGGAAGTCGTGATGAGGAAGAACAGGGAAAGCGCGGTGCTCTCCAGCTACACAGCAAAGCTTTTCTATTTACAAGTCAACGAAAAAAACAGAGTATACACACACGTGAGGGAAAGATGGATTACATCGAGAGATTGTTGCGAGAATTACATTGCTGGGAATGAAATTCATCTCTAAGCCAGATGGAGTCGAGTTTGTTTACGAGTCTGCACTGCGATATCCACTCAGTCCATCTGGCCAACGCTGAAGGGAAGTCCTCTCAGCGGATACCCTGGAAGCACCATTCTGCTCAAGCTTGCGTTTCATCATTCCACGTTAATCAGTGTGTTATCTAGACTAGCAGTGAGGATATCATGTAGAGAAAGCACCAAGCTATGAAATTGAGCACTCTCTTCCTGATCAATACTAATAATTAAAAAAAAAAAAAAAAATCTCATGAGCAAACCCTGCCAAATTTCTGCAGTGGTATCTCTGCAAAGTCAAGCCCTGAATCTCATTTATATAAAGGTACTTTCCAGCTCTCTTGCAACTTGCTGGTGCTTTATCGTGGCTGTAAATTGCATTAACACACCAAAAGCCCTGTACAACTGCCAAGGGGTTCAGAAATCAAGATCAACAGGAATGTTTTTCTGATCTATTAGTTTTCCTGCGACAGTTGAGATGTCATGGCTGTAACCACACCAATGTTCAAGAGGGAACATACAACGCTGGATGTTCTGCCACAAAGTGCCGAAAGTCTTTAGGAGACTGTTCTCACAAATACAATCAACAAGTAGCCTAACAGAGGGGGGGGAAGCCACCACAAACAAACAAAAAACCACAACAACAAACACCACCTCTTCCTCCTTGTCATTGCAATGAGTTGCTGACATGCAATAATAAACTGGGTGATGCTGGTACCATGACTTATAGTTGCCCATCTGAATGGGATGAAGGACTCACAACAACAATGAAAAGCGAGCAAGCAAGCTACACACCAAGAACCATATATCTTTCTACTTAAGAAAAACATGCTGTGATACAAAGCACAAAGAGCTGAGTAAAGACATCTGAGATAAGTTCACTGCAATTTAGATTCAACTCAGTTTGGCCACACAAAACTTTTAAGCTGATTTCATATTTGGAAGGGAACACTTCAGTGTAGTCAAACCCCTCAATCTGCTTACAGAAATTTGCCAGCAGAATGGTTTCACGTTGTGCGTAAGCACACAAACAGCACAGCTTGCTACAAATGCTTCTGGGACAGCTGAACCTTTGCTGATGAATGGGGAAACAGGATCTTCCAGAATGAAAAGCCACACATCGTATGACAGCTTGGCTCTATGGTCCAGACTCCGCCCAGGCTATCCCCCTGCATCTCTCTATGGATTTGCTGGTGAGGGGCTTTATTTTGTCACAAACAACAAATAGGTTATACAACAAACAAGTTATATTGCTGCTTGCTTTCCACTGGGAAAAAGAGCATATCCTTGATTTTGCATTACCAAATGGGGTTCTTGTTAGAGGGCCTAAAAATCACAGTAGGCTTCCACAGAGGCGTTCTAGAAATCCAAAAGATTTTGATACCATTCACCAGGGAATGATAAGGAAACTCACAGGAGACATAGTTATGATTGTAGGCCCAACAGCTCAGGCTGCTGGGAAAACCTGTTTGCTTGGGAGCTTTCAGAAGAGCACTCAATACAAATGTTCCTCCCATGACAAGTGACTGAGCCCTGCTGCTGTACTGGACAGCTATGTGGCGAATTATTAAGGTTTTTTGTCGTTGTTTATTTATTTTCATAATCTATAGGGAACCTAGAGGATTACTAAAATTAGAGCTCTAGCTAACAGTCTGCGAAGGTGGGGAAACAAAGTCTCCCATAGTCACCTTTCTGATAATGAGAGAGTGTGCGAGAATGTGTCTCATACAAATCACAATCTCTCCACTGACTTCAGAAGAGCAACACAGAGGGAAGAGACAGCCCTTCCATAAAGCAGCATCCTGTCAGCATGGTCTGGCTGCCCAATGGACCAGGTATAGTTTTTAGCTTTGTTCAGCAGGGAGCATTACATATTATTCCAAACAAGTTTTCGACAATCAAACATCCAGTATAATGAATAATAATAAAACTCAGTGAAGGCACACAAAATATATCTTTGGTGCTGGTGCCACAACGTCCTTAGCCTCATTTCTCTTCAGAAGTGATACAGGCTTAACATCCCAAATTAAACAGAATTAATAAAACAAAACCAAGAACCCTTCTCTTTAGTATTTGCTGTGAAAATTGCCTCTCATTTCAAAGGAGGAAAAAATAGAAACAAACAAGAAACTGAAATAGGGGAGAAGTGATGATTATTGCTTTCAATTTAGCAGCTCCACTGAGGGTGCAGACAGATTACTCCAGCGAACAGCCAGTTTCAAGAACAACAGAGCGAGTCTCTGAGCCAGCACCGTCATCTAGTGGGCATCTGCATCTGTAACAGATTTCTCCTCCACCCAAGCTCCTTCTGGTTTGGGACCACACAGATTGCTCCCCTGATTTGGTACCACACTCCTGGGAACCAGGCTGGGAGTCTCCGCGGTGGGCTCGCACAGGAGAGCTCTCTGAGCTCCCTCATCCCCACCTAGCACAGAGCACAGCTCACTCTGGACTTCCAGGTGTAAGCAGCCAGATATTCAGGGGCAGAGCTGCCCCTGCCACACCCTCCTCTACTAAGTGTCAGATATTTATTTTTGTCAATCAGTAGAAAGACTTCTTTCCAGTAACGAGTGAAGAGTTCAGGCTGGCAAATAACAGACAGTCATACCTGGAGGCATCTGTCTAATTAAAGCTTGTACAGCACACCAACCTTAGATCCCCAGTTTGTACTACTGTCCTCTTCAAAATAAAGCTTCCTAATAAAACCTTAGCAAGAAACTTTTCTTAGTGGTGACACTAATCTATCACTAAGTTCTCTCTTGGGAGAAAACAGTAAAACTGCCAAGCCTAGAAGGGTTGCAACTAGTCCTGAATTTGTGTTTAGGTCTGCATCCAGATCTTATTCTGCATGTTCATCTCTAATCCATCACTTGTTCTCCAATATGTTATTCCCCCAGTTCAGCTCTCCTGCTTTCCACCAATTCCCCTCCCTTTTTCTAAGACAATGCCGTCACCAGCTAAGCATCGGACTTTTCTTCCACAGGATGCCTAACTGCCTCCCTTGTCTCTAGTTTGATGCTCTTGCTTCTCTCAGCTAATGAATTTCTACTACAGTTTTACATCTTGTCCTTCTCCAATCCAGAGGGAGCATTTGGAGCCTGGATGAGGAGGGATCTAAGACTGGGATTGTCACATGGAAGTTACAACACTTATCAGTCTTTGATGTGCTGCATCAAGCTCCTGTTTAAAAGCTGAGTCTCTGCTGTCAAGACATCTGCCTAGTTTTGAGTTGTGGGGTTTTTCTTCCATGTTCCCACTCATCTCATTTTTCTAGCAGCCTCTCTTTCCTTTCAGTTTTATACCCTGATCAAAATTTCCATTTATAACACAGTTTCTCCCTCCTCCAAAGATTCTAACCCACTTCATTTGCTGCCTGCTGGGTAAAAAGATGAAAGGACTCTGCTCGTATAAATTTAAACTCTCTCTTAATAAAGGGAACCGGAGCATTTACACCAGCAACTATTTACTTCATTATGCAGCATTATAGCCACATACGTGCTCCGAGTTTAAAGCAAGTGGCTAAAATCCATTCTCTGCTTCTTTCCCTAAGAGAGGGAATGCAATCAGTTCCTAATGAGACTCCCAGTTCTTCATGCCTAGCAGAGGAGGACAGAGTTATATTTACAAGCTCAATGGCATGAGAAAGTGGAGTCTTAATGCCACAGCAGACATGTATAACACAAATTAAACAGCCAAGATTAACTGCATCGCTTTGGGATCATCAAGTTTGTTGTGATTATTATATTATGCAGTGCTCATCAGATCCTACAGGCTTTTAAGATGCAGGAAGGTCAGACATGCTGTCATCATCCTCAGAGCATTTGATAATCCACTGTACATAGAGAAGACCAGAACACTCTAAAAGATCATCTTGAGCTGCTTTTACAACCCTCTCCTTTTGAGGGCTACAGGTACTTACAAAATACAGGTACTCTGATCTAGGATCAGCCAGATTTGTCAGCTGGTTGTCTCATTTTCAGATGACACCATGTGTCAAATAAAGAGAAATTTCCCCATGCCCTTGAAGCAAGAAGATGCCGTCATGAATACGAATTATTACTGTACTGATCCTCTGAGTTCTACCTCTTGCCAAACAGTTGGCCCTCCACACCTAAAATGATGTACTGATACCTTGAAAAATTGCTTTACCTAAAGTTTCAGCTTTCTAAGTTTCAAGTGACCAAACACAGTCAGAATAGGCTCGCTGTGAACCTGAAAATCGGTGTTTTTCCACTCTTCTCACTGTGTAAGATGTGTAAGAGCTCTTCTGTCTCTTACTTTTTCTGCTTTCATCAGATAAAATAGTGCTGGAAATCCCATGAACGTTGCCTTTACTTTCATTTTAACTTTAAAAAGTTGAAGACGACACAAATATTAGTTTAGTTTTGTGGTGTAGATGGCATTCATTTAGCCATAGTGCAAAAAATGTTTCTAGGCTTACATAAGCTTTACTGAAACTAAAATGAAGTTGTGGTCACTGAAACAAGCAACAGCAAAGCAAACCTGAAGAACAAGCATTCAGCTTGCAACATGTTTTAAAATGGGTAGGTGACAGGGATTCAAAATTAGAAGTTGGATCCCAAGCATAAAAACAAAGGAAAACCTTGATACTTTGCTTTAAAATATTCTCACACAAGATTATCCCACAAGTCTCACTCAAGGCCACTAGATGTCATTGTTGGACTTTCAGTTGAAGCAATTGCTTGGGGTTTGGGCTTTTTTTTTTCCTTTAGCTGTTATGCCATCTGCCACAAAGAATGAAAACCTTGCTATCATTTCACATCTTAATTTGATATGATGGTTCCACAAGAATATATTGAGCCTAATACTTATGGGAGAAGACACATGCCAAATTCCCCCTGCTATGAGATAGGAACAGGTCTGCTCATAATTCAGGTCAGTGCATGATCTTCATAAAAGGAACACCAGCTTCAAGAACTTCTTGTTTAAATATTGATCTTATCCTTAGCGTTGTTTAATCCGTCTAGAAACAACAGAAGAAAGTAGTACCTGTGTGGACTTTTTTTTTTAGGGGCGCGACATCTTCTATTTGCCAAAGCTAGAGGTGTAAAATTAGATTAGCTTTTGGAGGTCTTGGTATTTAAGGAAACTCCCTGATGGAGGCAGAGTGCACCACTAACCCTCATTGCAAAACATTTAAAATTTACCCTTGTGAAGAGGGAAGAGTATGAGCAGGGATGGAATCAAGAAGCATAGGGCAGCAAGGTGAAGGAGGAGCACAGCACAGACAGAACAAGGCAGGACACTTTGGGCATTTGAGAACTTTTGAGATTGCCAGCATAAGGATATGACTCCTCAGGAAAGACACCTACATATGGCCACAGCAAGCAACATGACAGAACTGGGGTGTATTCAGAAACAAAAAGCATTCTGGTGTCAGATCCAGACCATGAGGATAGAAAATCTTGAAGCTCCAGACAGCATTATTCCAAGTCTGGGGCTATAGACAGCCCTTTCACACACACACAGGCTTACATGTTTTGCCATGAAGGTTACTGAGATGCTTGAGTAAATCCATCTGACCCTTTTTCAAGGTTGATTAACGAACACACTGGATAAACATTCCCTTGCTAGCAGCAAGTGCACTTAGCCATGGAGCAATGTGCCCTCCGAGCTGATCCCAGCCAGGAAAGGTCACTGCTTCACCACGCACATCCTCACCTCGGTCCAGGCAGCAGCTTTGACACCACCAAATCTCAGCAAAGCACAGGTTTCAATCCTGGCAGGATTAACCCAGCTCCTCACCTTGCAATTTACCCGCATTCAGTTCTTTTAGGGAGAGGGTCGCACAGAATTGCCCATAAAAGCAGCAGCGATATCTGCCAGCTCCTCCAGTTGGGGTCAGCTCCTCTGGGCCCCTTTTTCCTTCCTGCAGCCAAGCAGGAGTTTACTGATCACAGCCCTCCATGTTTCTCCCTGCATAATGTAGAAAGGAGAACAATAATCAACAAATCCGCCTTCTCAAAGTGCGGAGGGAGGAGGATTCCCATGGCCAGAAGGACTTGAGGCTGCCTGTTCTCAGCAAAAGAGCAAACATGCTCCAGTCACCTGAAACCCATCACATTTGTGCTGGCCACCACAACACCCCTTTCCTGTTCCACTTCCCACAAGATCTCTAATGTTTAAGCATGTGGAAATGATGATCTAAAGGCCAATATGCACACTAAGAAAAAAAAAAAAAAAGACTGAAAATGTAAAAGTTTTAATCTAGTCAGAAAACGGAAAAAACCCAGCATCTCACACAACCAAAGTAACCTGGTTGCAACAAACTTGCAAGAGAAAGCTACACACAGTCTTTACACAGGGAAACAACTGGAGACCAAGAAACCGATCTAAAAAAAATGCAATCTTTTTGGAAGGAGAGGGATTTTTTTTTACTGAAGGATAAACACGTGTAACAGAATTGGAAATAATCCAGCATCAGTGAAAGGTCCTATTCTAGAAGCGTCTTTTCTCCTAAGGCATATTGAGAAGTGAAAAGCTCTCTACGGAGATTGTTTCATTAATTGCAAGTTACAACCATCAGCCTCAGACAATCTGGTGACCACTGACTAGTAGTACCACACAAGAGTTCAAGATGCAGCTGAACCAAGCTATTTCTACTGGACATGAAGGCACTGAACTTAAAAATAGCACATGTTGCAGCTGAAGAAGCTTCAGTGGTCCTTGTGATGGACACACAGCTGTAATTACAGCTAAGCAGCTGCTTGCTCTCAGTCTTCACTCAGTCTTTTTATCATGTGAAGCTGCTTCCTATGTAAGCAATCAACTTGACAAACAGCCCAGATGTTTTTCTCCCTCTCCTGCACTGTAGCAGCTACATAAACTATGAAGTTCTTCAGCTTCAGCATTCCTCCTCCTGCCCAAGAAACAGGGCATCCACAGTTGGAATTTGGGACACGATATTATGTACCTGTCTCAGAGGCTGTCAGCACGTCCCAGTTCTGCGTTGGTGCTGTGAATAGAAGGGGCTGAGTAGCCCCACTGCCTGGTTAAAGCAGCCTTGATTTATGCAGACAGTCGACTGTCGCTGCAGTAAATAGATGTGTAACAACACAACACAACCACGTTACCAGGGGTAGCTGGGGATGAGTTCAGGGCAGGTGTCCTGCAGGATTTATAATCTACATCTGTATTATGAAGTTGCAGGCAGCTTATTTAAAAGGTCAACAAGGCTGTGGACAGAATCTGAATAGTCTTTTTTTTTCTTCTTCTTCTTTAAATAGACAGGGAAAAAAAATATCCAGCCAGTATTTGCACTGAGTCAGTGGTCCCAATGTACTTCTAACATGCTTAACATAGGGGAAAACATCTTCAGGGAGTTTGAAGTGGTAATGGGCCATGAAGCATATGGCAGTGCTGTGGCATCTCGAGAGCCATATGTACAGGCCTACAAACTGTCGGGATGTGATACACTACAGATAATATCCATGATAAATTATTCACTTAACCAAAAATTGCACATCAACCCTCAACAGCTGGTAAAAGCTGGATCCTTGCCCAGTACATTAAGGAAGTTTGCTTCCTCAAAGCTCTACTGTTCTTTGGGGGATTTGAATTATGCATGTTACCATGAAAGCTAATGCTGTACATATGCATTCAAAGTTATTATTAACCTCATCAGGCAGAGGAGGAGTAGAGAAAGCAGCTGTTTTTCTAGCTCATGTGCTTAGGATGTGGTGATGTCTTAAAGGACTCGGTGAGAGCAAGGATATAGGAGAGATTATTTTTCCCCTCAGAGTAGCTTGACAGTAGCCAGTTCAACCTGGAGGATCTCCTTTGGGGTGATCACTGACAGCACTCGCTCTCCTATTCACTATTTTTATACTAGAAGAACTAAAAAGTAACTTTTTTGTGTGTGACCTAAGTTATAGTTGTACTGCGCCGTCCATTTAAGGATCGTAAGATGCTTCTCAAACACACGTGGGGCAAGACCAGCTCAGCTCCCCAAGAGCAGAGCTGCTACATCTAGCAACGACATCAAACTCCACTGCAACTTCTGGAGACCCTTGCTTGAAGGGTATGCCACTGCAGAGTTCGATGTTACAGACTGACCATACTGTCTTTGCTGGCAACCACACTAACAAGTAGGGAACTGGACCTCAAACCTTCAGTACACAAAACCTGAGATGAAGCGTTTTAAAATTCTGGTGCATCTTTGAAAGCTGAAAAAACTTTTGTGCAGATTTTGCACACAACTGCAGAGCTCAACAGGTGTGAGAAAAAGCCAGAAGGGTATCCCATGCACATCTACACTAGCTCAAGCCAAAACCCAACTGCTTGTCTCAGTCATCTACGACACAGTGAATACAGTCAACATAACAGTTCCTATGCCACCAGATCAGTACCGCATGAGTGGCAGCAGCTAGGAAAAAATTAGAAGCTGCAGCTTCTTAACACCTTCTTCCACCCTCAAAATTATCCCTTCTTTTCCCTCCTCTAAAACAGGATGAAAGTTAAAATGGAGCTGTTTTCTATTCAACTTCATATACAACCACCACTCAGTCCTTCATCCAGGCAAGGTCCAGAATACAGAAAAATATAAGGCAGGTTTTTTCCTCCTCATTGCAATATCCACTATTTTTCCCAGCCACCAGTTTGCCAGTCCCCCCTTTCCCAGCCTCTCCCTGCCCCTGGGATTGCTTTCCTTCATCTGCTTTAGGGAATTGTCTCCTCATGACAATACCACAAGTTCTTCCTCAAGGGTTCAAACCCACGAGGCTCCTACCTTCAATGTTCACATGTCATTATATCAATTCTGAGTTGAATTTACTATTATCGATACAAAAACAATTTAAATAGCTTCAAAAAATCTCTCCTTGTCCACACCCTGAATTTCATTGGAGAAGCCTAACTTCCCATTAAAGAGACTTTGATTTTTCTCTACACAACTTTATGCTTTATCTTCAAATATTGCCTGCAGGACTGACATTTTTCTTTTGATCCCAAACAGCAGGAGCATAGCTGTGGCACAAACTGCAGATGGAGTACCTGGGACAGTAAGGTAGCACCATTATCTCCTGCTTGGCATACAACATGCTCTTGGCATTCATTTTCTGTAGCACCCCCATTCACTCATTTCTCTTCCTTTCAAATATTTTGCTCTGCCAAGAGATTCAAAGCTAGGCTATCTGGATAAACGACCAGCTGGTGCTATAGCACAGAGCATCACTGGCTAGAAATGGGTTTGAACAACAGTTTGGGGGCAGTTTACAACCCTCAGCCAAATTAGACAGGGGAGGCAGACCAGACATGCTGCTGGGACCTGGAATAAGATTTTGCAGCATTAACTGGTCTATTCTAGCAGCTGCTAGATAGAGCAATAATCTTTGAACATGACTTCTTGGTCTCTTCTTCCAGAAAGACAAGCTAATTAAAAAGGGGTTACAGAAAGATTATGTAGACCAAGGGGAGATTTCTGAAAGGCATACAGAGCAGCTCAGCAGCCAGATCTCTGCAAAAGTCAATGCGAATTAGGCAACTAACTCCCACTTGTCCTTCAAAAAGCTCTGCTCACAGCTTTTAAAGCTTGTCCTCTGGTTAAAATAAATAAATAAGCAAATCTCAATTTCTTCTGGAAAAGCTACGCATCACCCAATACAAATTTCTGATCCTTTAGAGAATCAGTGTGCAATCACTGTACAGCAATTTTTGGTAGTGCTATTCCCTTATCCCATCCCTCAAATGATCAATCCTTTAAACACAACCAATCGACCTTCGCTCCATCTTTAGTGAAAGGCATTTAGGAAATAAGGCCAGCACACACTTGGTCTTTTGCTGCACGCATGAGCAGCGTTCACTGTCACTGGTTGTGGAAACACGACAACTAAATCAACGTGTCCTCAGGTTTCCTAGAGACATGAGAGGAAGCAAGAAGCGCTGAAGTGAGAACAAGTCTCTGCTTGCTCCCTCTCCTCCCCAAATGGCTCAGGAGGCCAAAGCAGCACCTGTTGCAGAAGCAGCAGCTCTTTGCTGTCAGCTCTTCTGGGAGACCCTCAGAGGAATTAGAAACCCGCTGCAAAAGCCAGCATCTCATCCTGAATGTCAGTGTCATTTACACAGTAAATGTCACTTAAAGCTAACAGCAGCAGGAGCTTGTTGGTATAATTCAGTAAGAAGTTGCAACAGCAGCTTAGCCGCTCTTTTCCGACAAACATTTATATATAAAAAGATATTGAGCTAAAACTGGATTTAGGCTCTGAAAGGTTTTCTAGTGACGACATCAGAATGCCAAGCTCAAGTTTACCACAGTAAAATCTCCTACATGGTACAATCATGTGCTGCAACCTAGTTTTTATTTTTTTTTATTTTTTTAGACACTGTTTCTAAAGACGCAGGCAGTTTACAGTCAGCATTGGCTAAATCTGTGGCAGCTCTGCTCAGAGAAGGGGGAACCCTGTTGATGGTTCTCAGACTAGATACACTTGTCCATCCATAACTGGACTGAGAATTTTTGGCACATTTTATACTAATCACTGAACAACAATTCAAGTGAGAGCCAGCCACTGCTAGTCTGGATTTTAGCTGGGAGATGGAAACAAGAGTGCAGTTTCTCTCTAGCAGACTTCTGCTCTCCGGGCCAAGTATCAAAGCTGCAGCTCAGTATCTTAAATCATCCGATACCGTGATCCCAACACAGCAAATGCAGTTGATCATCTCGCAGAGATTCAGATGGACACTTGCACTACTGTTGCTGATGAAGGGAGGGGAAGAGGAGGAGAACCCAGCGCACGGATTTCATCCTTCCTGGCTCACCCGCAGCAGAGGAGCTGCAGAGTGCACGGCCGCAGCTCATTTCCCCTCCAGACTGAGCTGAGGGAAGCTGGCACCATGCCTGGGGAAGCCATTTCAGGTGCTTGACTCTGGCCATGCACTTCCAGCCCTGAACAGAAGATTCACAGCATTTCTTACAGAGAGAATCTGAAGTTTGTACTTAACACATCCCTTGAACCACTAAATCATGTGTTGGTGTCTTTTAGGATATGCCCATCTCCTCTCAAACTCTTTCTTGGAAGATCCTGTGAAGGAAGCACAAGGGCAGCCTCCGGAAGCGAATACCGAAGAGCTGTTGGTCAGACAATAAGGCTTTGTAGCCATCTATACATTTTGTTGCTTTAACACAACCCATGTCTTGACACACAAACAAAACATCCACCTGTTGAATGGCATTACCTACAGTGGTGTGCAGTGTATTGTTACCACGTAAAACACAGATTGGAGTCTTCATTTTCTCCTTCCTTGACATAATGCAGCTGCACAGAATTGAGACATAACGCAAGAGCCTCATGAATCCAGAGCTAAGCTGCGGGAGACCAGAAGCAAATAAATATTTCACAAAGTGTTAGCACAAGACACGACAGCATAAATAAAACAGAAGTGTGAGGATAACGGCTCCAAATGCAATTTGCCTTAAGTCATCTGTGTCTTCAGAAATAGAAAGATGATTTATTTCAAACCTGAATGACCTGAGAGGGAGGCAGTGGGGTTTTCTTGCGCTATTTATTTTTTTATTTTTATATCTTTGACCTTTACTCAGGCAGCAAAGGGAGCAGAAGCAGTGGGTCACTGCTACAGTACATAGGTTGGCACTGGAAACATTTCTCAGTGGTTTGACAGATACCTGATGAAGTTAGCCGAGATGATCAGCAGAGTCCTCAAAGCCGCTTTTGCCAGAACCTGTTAACAGTGTGCTGTACCGGCCACAGCTGATGAAACCTTTTATATTTATTAGCCCTCAATGGACATTTCTTCCTTGAATATTCATCCAATTGCTATTTGAGACACAAAAATGCAACATCTACAACACCTTGTCCCAAGGCAGGCCACAGCTTGGCAGTGCCCTGTGTGAGGAAGGATGTCCTGTTTGATTCGGATCTGCCATCTGATAGTTTAGTTTGGTGCCTCTTAAGTCACATCCTGGAAGAGAGAATGCATGGCTGTTCCCTATTCAGTTTTGCTGTTGCACTCAAGATTTTACAGCCCTCGGTCATATCCTCTTCAGTTATCTCTTTCCCAGGAGAGTCCTGGCCCTTTTCTGGATCTACTGAACTATACAGGAGTCAGAGCAGGGCCCAAAACCAAATACAGATGTCCCACGGATTCAAACAGTAGCAGAACAAGGCTGGGCGTGTTGCAGACTAAAATGAACCAAAGTGCTGGAGTGAGAACATAATGCTTCAAGCGAAGACTTGCTAAAACAGTGCCCTAGATCTGACTGACTCCAAGATCCAGCCCTAGGCTGGAGGGCTTGGCAATTACAGGAGAGAAAGAGCATCTTTAACGTATTCCTTATCTCAGGGCTTAACCTGTTTTCTGTTATTGCCCCAGTTCATACTGAATCAAACAATATAAAACCCAGGGTGAATCTTTGGCAATTATAAAGCCTTTAGAGTATTAGTCCATAATGTGAAGCACTGGAAAACAGTAATGAAACAAACATGAAACTCTGGAATTCACAAAATTTAAGTTAGCACAAACTTAGACCTGCGAAACACTATAGAGTCAGCCTGTGAAGCAGAGCAGTTCAGGGTTTATTCACAGATAAGTGTGCTGGGATTCCCAGTTACAAAGACAAATTCCCATGCATCAGAGGAACCAGCATGTGTCATATATAGCTGCATGCTAAGTTTTCCACCAACTATTTGGAGCCTGATGGTGCTTTGAGGCACTGGCAGCCCTTCATGGCTGCAGAGGAACCACTCCCCTTTTCCCCCCGAAGTAGCTGGAATTACCCACTCTGATTTCACACTGCCAGAGGTGTGACGGGGGCTGGCAAGTTGCCACCCTCTTTCAGACACAAATCCCATGGCGCTGAGCCAAAGGCAAAGCTGCACTGGCACCTCCAGCTCTCTGAGCAGCAGACGATAAGAGCACGGTGTGGGAAAAGGGAAAAGCCACGTAACACTTTAGGTAGGAGGGAAGACAAGAGTTACAGACAGGCTGGCGAGTGAGTCATTTCCATTTAGCCAGCTGGAGGAATAATGGCAAGTCAGTCAATACAAGCACCTTATCTCCAGCCTTAATTCCTACCATGGGCTCAAGCTTGCTCTGGGAAGAAGACCCCACTGGGGAATGCTGTTCTTGGCACTGCAGCTGCTCTGGCAGCTACTTGTAGATGCTCTCTAATGTTAGGGTAGGAGGCAGATTTGAGGAAGAAGTATGCAGATAATTATTTCCTCCTCTGAAATCCCTGCTTGACTTGACAATCCTGCAACAGACGCCTTAGTGAGAGCCAATGAGAATGCCATCCCTTCTTCCGCCTTCCTGCTTTGAGTGACTGGTAATAACACATCCAAATCCTAAATAAACCCTACCCCCAAAAAAAAAAAAAGAAAAAGAAAGAAACCAAACCAGTAGCTGCACTTCTAAAAGCACAATATCTGGTTTGAGAGAGCAGCTCTCCCAGCCGCACCGGCAGCCTGCAATTTTCCTTTGCACAAACACAAAGCAACGGTGGGTAGCTGACCATCTGCAGTAGGGTTGAAACGCTACTTAAAAGCAAACAAAGGGCCAAACGGCTGCCATGTGCACACAGATCCATCCATGCACACCCAGTCACTCCGACGGCACATAGCAAGGCCACGCTGACACCCGTCAGGTCATCGGGAAACAGCTAGAAGCAATGCTTTACTCCTTTAGCTCTGCAATACTTCTCAAGAGCCATCCCAGAGGAAGCCAAACCAGAACCTGCCATTCCAAGTGGAACCTTGTGGTGAAGAAGGCAGCTTTTACTATGATTTTGCAATCTTCTTTTTTGCAACAATATGCAGCCTCAAGGCATAATCCTCAGGCAGCTGTAAACCAGCCCAGCCCTGCTGATTTCAGTGGACTGAAGCTGATACGCTTCAGTGGAGGACCAGATCATCAGCATTACAGCGGCAGCCTAATTGAATCCAACCCATTTGACTCTGGGGCTAGATGCGGTAACACGACAAACATCCCTCGACTGCCGAGGGAGCAGAGTTAGGCCAAGGCTGGATGCTTCTGAAAATCCTACCCTGCAGCTATCACAAGGGCTGGCTTCAGCTCAGGAATTTAAGAGCATAGCAAGGGTTAGAAATGTGACTCAGTAAAAATAATGGTCACATTCTCAGCTGGTGTAATCTGGCATAACTCCACTTGCTTCAAATGGAGTAACAGCTATTTAGACCAGCTGACAGTCTAATCAAATTACCCTGATTTGGACTGAGAGAAGGTACAGAGTCCTCAGCCACAGAACACAGTCACATTGATCCAGGCCATGTACGTGCATGTAGGAAAAAAGGAAACTCTGTCCAAAATAAATTGTAAAATCTTTAGTGAAATTACTGTCTAGCTCATATAGTCTTATTCAATTAAATGAAAAAGATGCTATAAAAGACTCATACTTGCCAAGGATTGTGCTGTAAGCACTTCCCCCTCCATCTCTGCTTGTACCCCCTTCGCAAAAATAGATCTTCTTATCTCCTGTAACCATGTCCTACTTGCATATGCTCACATGGCACAAAGTAATGCCATAAAGAGAACTCAGTTACACCCAATTAAGGTTTAAGTAGAGAAAGAGCTCCACCCAGGCAAATATACCAGCCAAGACTAATTAGCTCTACCTGAACTCTGTGCAAGTTTAGCTACGCTGCTTTTAGTACCCAAGCTGGATCATTCAAAACTAGCTAGAATTCCCCATGGCAATCTGTGCTTTATAGCTGTGTCCTTAGCCCCCTTCATGAAGATGCACAGAAAGTCACCTTTGATCTAAGAGTAGTCAAACTTTCCATAGTCTAGCAAGCTTTAGGTTGCCTCACTTGCAACGTGTTTAGGCAGCCTGCTTTTCAGAAGAGGGTCCCTAACACTTCTTGCATATGAGGCTTCTTCAAACTGTCTCAAATCCTCAGCCACACTGTAAATGTAGACTTCTGTTGTCCCAAAAGGCAGGGCTAAATACTCTTCCTTCCAGCAGGAAGTTGGACAGCCCATCACTACGGTAAAATACTGTGTGACATTTCCTCATAGATGTTACGACCCTAAACAAGGTACTCCACAAGGTACTCCACCAGCAGACTTTAACTGCTCCAGGCACAGAACATACATACATAATAAACTTTGTTTTCACACACTTCCTTCAAAGGTACCAGTTATCTAGCTTCATCTTCATTTCTTTTGCACATGCTCATTCCATCTCCAAAGCTAAAAAGGAAAGACGAATCAAAGGCAGATTCATTTCTTTAAAAGCTGTTCTTACACTTCACTCACACATGTTGTCTTGGTTGCTTCTTTAGGCCCAAAGCCTAAGGAGAGGTGAGAAAGCTCCTTGAGAAAGGAGTACTGTTTGGTTCAATCTCTGTAAAGTGCCCATGGCTGGTATCATCACAACTCAGAAGAATATTGAGCTTCCATTGAAAGCTGGCCATGCTCCAAGCAGAAGTTGGACCAGGTAAATGCCAATGATCCCTTCCAACTTAAATTACAATTTTTTTACACTTCGGTGAAATTCAATCCAGTGTAGTTAAGAGTACACAACTAGCGTAATACTGAAAGTCTTTTTAAATGGTGCAACCTACTACCAATCTGGTTAACGGAACAATTAAAAAAATAGAACAGAACCCACCAGATCAAACACTCAATATCCAAAATTAGATGCATTACAAATATTGTTTTACTCAGTGCCATGATTTATTAGGTCTCCTCCCCCTTGAGAGCTTCTATTGACCTGAGATTCACCTTAATGAATCTTGATTTTTGAATGAAAACAGCAGTCAATAATATTTACTTCCTATTGACTTCACCCTCAACAGCACGAGGAAAAGCCTGAACTACTCTTGACCTCCCTGTCTCACTTCTAATCACCACAGTAAGACTCAAGGAACCGTCTCTGTGGGTCAGGAAGAGAGAAGTAACACCCAACAACAACCCCACCATAAGGTGATGGATAACTCACACATCCAGCAAGTTTACCTATGCAGAGAGGCAATGAGTTTCCTGAAATCTCAAGGCCAGTTCTGTGTGACAAGAACTTTAATTTAAAAATTATCCTGTTCCTACTGCTAGTCTTCTCTGTTAAATCTATCATCTGGGGGGCAGCAGGTTCAAACCATGATACAAAGACTTGCTATGAGCATCTGGCAGTCAAATTTACACTGCCAGTGATTCATTTACCTTCCAAGATCACTGCTGTTTATTTACACCTTTCCTGATGATTCAGTGATTTTAAATGGAAAAGCTTCTGTTTGCTACTCCTTGAACACTAATCCTTCCATCATCAGTTTGACAGTCAGGTATCTTTCAGATGGTCAAAGTCACAGGTCAGCTTAACTGTGACTGACAAAGGGCAACACAAACTCTTCCCTGCACACCTAAGGAAAGGACAGAAAGGGCTTTTCAAGTGCTGGGTTTGTTTTCTGCCTGCAGGATCATTTGTAAACAGACTTGTTAGCCCTGATTCAGACTTGATGGGTTAGAAGGAACATGTTAAAATCTCTTGCAAACTTACCCTTTGCATATATCAGTAATTTCCTTATCTACTAGTCATGCTTTGATTCTAAGTTTATTAGACTCCCTCCTTCAAATTCACCTTGTTCTTTCCCTGATAAATGCAATTATTGCATTGACTATGAGTCTTCATTAAACGCTCTCCTGTATTCCCATAAACAGCTGCTCTGTGTCCTGACATAATGTTTCAAGCAAGAGCTTGGTAAGGTAAGTCCAGATGTGTCCTCTACCCACCTCCTAAAGCATGGCCCTGGTTCTCAGCCTCCACAGTTTTGTTGCCATTCATAAACCAGAGCTCCCAGACCACAGCCACTCTTTGCTCAGCTTGACTCTAAACCACCTGCTTGGGTTTCCTCTTCTGTCTCATCTGCCTCTGCAGAACTTTTTGTCTAGACACGTTGTTAGACTTTCTTTGCAACCACACACACTAAACTAAGCTTGTCTCCCTCATTCTTAGGTCATGGGCTGCAGGCAAAGCAAATGTCACTGTTAGGGAACATGGGCAAGTCTCACGGTCCAGCAGGGCATCGTTCTGACAACAGAAATCAACCACTTGTGTCCAGCAGGCATTAGCTAAAATAGTCCAATTGCCTACATTTATTTTTTTTTCCCTTGGTACACTCAGGCTCAGGGAAGCAGTTCCAGGTTACTTTCTCATTAGGCAGATGTTCTTTAAATGATTTATGCTTCTATCAAGCTTGATATCCCCACAGAAGATTGTTAGTGAAAAGCTCTGTGTAATCATTTATAGTGGGATTTATGATGTTTAACTTAGCAGCTCTCTGCAGGCCCTCTAACAGGATGAAGGTGGGCTGTGGGCAGTGAAAGGTCAGTCCCAAAGGAAGCCAAATACGATGCTGAGAGGAAGCTAGAATAGGGCTCTAAAGGGCTTTGTTCACATTAGAGGGGAAGCAGCAGAGACTTTAATCATCCCTGCCAAAGGCATGCACATGCAAGGAACAGAGGAACCAAGCAAGATTTTGCCTCAGATTGTCAAGGTTGGTGGTAAATGTGGTTTTAGGCTGTTTTTTGGCTTAATCTCACCCTCACTTCTTTCTCTGTTTATATTGTTGCACCAATTACAGTCCTGTATTAAGCAAGCAGCCAGTCATGCAAATATTTTTGTTAGGGGGTTTCCAGGGGTTTTTATTTTTTTAAGTGTTGTTAATTTACTTTCAGACAAAAAAAAAAAAAAACCAACAAACATACAAAATAGAAAAACACCAACGTGCAGGGTAAATAGTGAGTAATCAACTGCACCAGACTTTCGTCCCCTCTTCCAGTACCAGCATACTCCAGGGGGATGAAGAGCTGTTAAAGTCATTTCAGGGATATCTGCAAACCACCAGGACATTCCGGAATTAAATTTTAGGTTTTAGTCATCTTTGTACTTCCCTGTTTCTTCCAGAACTGGGAGGTAAAGTGCTACAGTATACCCAAAAGGCCAGAAACACCACAAGAAAAGCTCAGTAACTCCAGAAGCAGGAATTTCTGACAGGCTCCTGGGAAAGCCCTGAGTTTTCCTGCTCTGCGGTCCAGCCCCCTCAATGCTCAGATAATTCAGAGGCTGGGATTTCACCTACACAGGCTGACCTACACCACCTGGAAGTGCCTGCTCCTGCAATCCAGGAATCTCACATTTATTACTCTGAAGTGTTTTAATTGTCCTTGCTCCAGATTTCTGACCGAATGACCACCCACTTCAGTCCCAGCGCACGATGAGGCCAGCAGCTTACCATCACGGACGGCATTACTGGACAAGCTGGGAACACATACTAAAGAAAACTGAGTTATAGCTCATTGAAGGAAATAGCATCATCCTAAAGTATGCCAGGGAAGGAACAAGAAGCCCTGCATTCTCCTCCCTAATGTACCCAGCAAAGCTTCTGCAGTGCTCTGCTGAGCTCAGTTATCTGCTTTTTGTCTCAGTTTCTTCACCTGTAAGATAAGGTTTTGTTTAAAAGCCTGTTTCCAGAGCATGCTGTGAATGCTCCTGGGGTAGTGGCTCTCACAAAACTAAGCGGTTTACAAATCTCCTACTGGTTTTATGCAAAGTAGCCAAGAGACACGGGTCGTATTGTTCATCACTCAGTAAGGGATGCTTTCTACCCTAGAGAGGCTGCAGGCAAAATAGCCTGGACAGTCCCACAATGGTGGGAGGAAACAGCAGACCATCAAGCAGCAGCTCCAGACTGCATATACCCTGCTCAGCGCCTTCCCTCAGCGCACGCAGGACAGGCTCTGCAGCAAGGGCAGATCATTAACTGTGCTGCAACTGGAAACCTGGCTTTTCCACAGAGCCAACAAATACCCTGAGAAAAGCCTTGCTGCTTCCTTCCCACCCACTTCTCCCCCAGGCCAGCTCCACTGGAAAATCCCATCCTCCCTCCTACGTAGCACAGAGCAGTTCCTGGAAGAAAATGTTTTAACCGCACACTTGCACCTGCAGTGCCTGGCCCTGTGTGTCGCTGAATTCAGAATTAAGTAGCACAGCTATTGTAAAAATGAGTTACAGCAAAAGCTCCTTCATCTCAGTCATCACAAGGGCTATATCCCACTTCTGTTTTGGTACCAGATGGCTCAAGGTCTATTTTTCAACAAGTGCTGTCTGCTGTACTTGCTGACAAAAAGCCCTTTGAGTTACAAGCCAAATCTCTTCCCTTAATATCTTTCTCATCCTTTTCTTTTTCCCTGCTTTTTGAGCTCACAAGTATGTCTTTTCTTAAGGAAAAGAAAAAAATCTATTATTCTTCAAAGGCCCAGTTGTGTCCTTCATTTACTGAAGTAGTCAAAGAATATTATGGGTCATTTTGTCACCATGGAAACCACAAATAGACCTTCAGGGTTTTGGAGAGGTGATATTATTTTGGAGAGGCCGTGTAGGGTTCTCTGACAGAAAATAATAGGGATGGCAAATCAAGTAGACCTTTTATACAGACTGTGCGAAATGCAAAGGGTATCAAACATCATTTCTCTGCCACCGAAGACTACTCCAGGCAGCAGTTTAATACGGTATCCTCTGACAGCTGAGCCCAAATGGAAAATTAATGTGGCAGCATGATAGATGAGTCTTTTTAAATCTCATAACCAGCCTTCTTTATAGAATAAAAATGGCCAAATCAGTTTAATATTAGTGGAGAGGTTCTCTGTGTGTCTGTCTTCAGAGCCTTGTCAGTGCAGTGCTGAAGAGACAGTTTTCTTTTATCGACTGTGTAAGCCTAGCTGTTTTCAAGTTTTGGATTATCTAAATCAAAATAATTCTGAGCTTTATTGGTTTGTCAGAATACAGCAAAGATATGAAAGCCTAAGGAACAGCTGGGATCTCAGACATGCTGTGTCCTGCCCTTTGGGAAGGCCTGGCTGCTGCGCTAGTGGCCTGGAACAGCAGCCCCTCCTCTGCTTCCTGCCACCACAGCTTTCCCAATCCCATCCACCAGAACACCAACACTTGTCATTTCTGTCATTTTAAGGCAGGGGGGGACTCCTCCACAGCGACAATGTGCTAGCTACTGTGAGAAAACAGCAACGTGGGCCAGGAAAACACCTTGGGTGGAATGTAACCAGCACTAGGTTCAGTCCCTGCCCATGCAGGCATCTCCTCTCTGGCATATTAGTGCAGACAAGAACTAACCACACCCATTCAGAGCACAAACTCTCCATCTAGATACACAATGCCTACCCCTACTATTCCATCTTGGATGGAGTTCTTCATGTGACAGAAATCAGGTAACTCCCTCCTCCACCAGCATTTGATTCCTCCATCCCAAACCAAGCCATTTGGTTTCCAAAACATTTCAAAGACTCAGCTTAGCACTAGCCTGTCAAAATTTGAGTATTGCATTTGATAAGACTTGTTCTTTTGCAAGTAAAACCCTTAATTGCACAAATAACTAAAAACCGTGCAATTCACAGATCAGAAGACCTTTCCTATCAGCAAACTAGCAAACATATTCTCACAACCATGGGCCAAGCTAACGACCCACAGAAAGGAAAAAAGAAGCAATTTCAAACAGAGCTTACAAAAAAAAGACATCATATCCTTCCTGGAGTTGGATGAATTCTAAACCTACAGAGTATCCCGCCGCTTCAGAGGTTGCCGCTACTCTGAATTAGAGCAAAACCTCAAGTCATTCTGCAGAACGTAAATTTCAAAATGCTTCTGTCTAGAAACAAGCAACCACTTTACTGACGCATTGAAAAAACAGCTCAAACAAAACAAAGGACTCAAAACAAACATTCCTTTCCAAACATTTCTGCCACAACATCTTTGAAATAGACACCTTCCCGCAAAACATTTCAATTTCAACAGAAAAAAGAGTTTCCTTTGCAAAACTGCTTTATAAAAGATACTAACTGTTAACTTCCCCTGTGGAACAGTTATAAGCAGAACCATAACATACAATCACCCAGCCTTTTTGGTTCAAAAGTTGTGGCTTCCCTGCCATCCCCTCGCCAGAGTAGCATAATTATCTGGGCACCTTCAATAAAACACAGCGCTCTATAAAGACTGGAGCTTCATAACATTGAAACAGAGGGATCAACAGAAGTTAGGCAAACAGCACTTCGCTAAAATTAAACCCTCAAGAATAAAAAAATGAGCGTTCAACATGCTGCAACAGAAGGAAATTGCTGTAGGCTTCATTTAAGCTTCCCACCTTGTTAAGATATCCCCTATCCCCTTTTGAATTACATTGGCTAAAGTTACAAAACACATTGATGGCATTTTGCCTCTTACATTACAACTTACCCAGCCCTGGTAGTGCTGTGCATATCTTGCAGGGAACCACACTGCAAACAGATGTAGAAGAGCAGGAGGAAGTTTGGCTCTTGCTGTCTCACCTGCACCCCTTCACCCCACTCAACTCCAACGTGGATGTCTAGCTCTTTTCCCAATTTCTGCTCCAGTGACCTTCATAACCAGAAGGGCTCCAGGAAGCACGTACTGGAACAGCAATGCAGGGCAGCAGCACCAAGCAGAAATAAAAGGCAGGATCCCCTAAGTAGCTGTTGGGTCGTTGGAGGAGGAATTGGATGAAGCTGTGTGAAAAGGGGTGGGGAACGGGGAATCCACCAAGCCTCGGTGGTTTCAAGGATGCCCCATTTGATATGTTTAAGAAGGATGGTGAGAGAGAAACAGGGACATCAAATTTTAAAAATAACCTTTCAGGATTTCCCTCATTCCTCAGCCTTTTTTAGACAGTGAATGTTTTATCTTTCAATAATGCTAAAAGCTTATACTGAAATTAGTGTTTAATGCAAAACAGCTTGAACCTAGCTCCTCTGGTGCTTTGTGGAACCTCCTGCACCTGCACAAGGCACAGGTGATTTCCACCTTTGCATATGCCCCTTTCTGTCCTTGTTAAGGACATGGCTACATGGCTGGGTGCTGTAAGGTTGACAAAGTGGTGTGTGGAAATAGAAATACCCAACAATGTAGAAGAGAGAGAGAAATGCTAACGAGAAGGCAGGAATGCTGCTGCACTAAGATTCCAAGTATCAGAAATATTGGGATGAAATCTTTTCTGAGAGTTTAAATAAAGACACTGATTGGTTTCATTTTTGTAATGAACAGCATGATAGTACCAATAAATGTATTTATTGGCTTAATAACATCTCCATTCCTATTTTATCAAGAAGACTTCAATCAGTGGGTGGGAAGGACGTCAAGGAGGTCATTTATTATTTCATGTGAAAATAAAGTTCATTTCCCAAAGCAAACAGTAAATGTGGAATAATGTGTACCTGTTTCCTTTTTCACCTGCCGTTGTGTTGCTTTTGCTCAAGCTGTAAATGCCAATGCTGTTGGAAGTCCTCCTGCTCTCTGCAATGGTGGCTGTGGATGGGCTGCACTAAGATTATGCCTGCTTTCATCGTCCCAACCCAAGCAGCACCATGTCCTAGGAGCAGGACTCTGCATGGCATGAAATACTGCACAGTGTCAGCAAGAACACAGCAGCCCGGTGTTTAAGTTTTTCCTCTGCTAAGTACTTAGAGACCTTTTCTTCCCTGAGCTCCCTAAATGCTTTATAAACATTTATAAACAGGCAGAGTGAAAAATCAATGCAGAGTTACTGTGGGGAGGAAGAGAGAGCGGGAAAAGAAAAGACAAACTCAATGAAAAATGAAATAGTGCCCATATGTTAGCTACCATCAGCCTTGCTGTTCCAGGGCTTTTTCCTTCCTCTTCCATATCCCAGGCTTTCTGTGCAGGAGGAGAGAAACAGACATTTTGTAATGATCAACTGAAAGAAACAAAGTGGTTTTAATAACAGAATTGTTTTTTTTTCTCCTTCTCTTAAGCTAAGGTTAGGTTTGGAAACTCAAAGACAATTTGAGAGCTCTGCAAATAAGTTCATTCTGGAGCCCTGACCGCTCTGAACTGCGGTTATCACTGGTTGTGTCCTGGCCTGGAGCCCCGGGCTATCATAGGATCCACCACCATGGTTCAGCACATCCTGCGAGATCGACACGAGCAGAGACACCTGAGAAAGCGGATGAACGCTGGACCCGGAAAGCACAGCTTGCCGGCTCAGCGGGAAGCAGTGCGCATGGCAGAAACCAGTGCTGTCTCTGCGGGCAGGCTCAGTTTCCCACAGCGCTGTGCGGCACGGAGACGGGCAATGGCTCTGCACCCCTGCACATCACCGCCCACAAGTCCCTGCAGCTGGAAATCATTACAGAGCAATGGTTTGGTACTAACCGTTTGCCCTTTCTCTTACTCATGTTTGCAAACCAGTACCATGCCCTGGAAAGGACTTGGGTTAAGGGGGAGAAATCTACTGCCAGGTTAGTGAGGACTTTGATTTCCTTGGTCAGACTTAAGTCTTAAAAATTAACGATCAAGCAGTAAAAGTTAATGTCATTGCTTAAGAAAGTCTTCCAGATGTGTAGATGTCTGGGTGCTTTCCCCAGTCTCTAATCAGACACTCCACTCACCAGCATTAGTGACTCCCCATCAGACATCCACTTTACTTACTCCCGTTATTTCCTGAGACAGGGAGGGTTTTACAGACATACAACTGAGACGAGAACCCACTGCAGCCTTGTTCTGCTGCCTGCATTTCTCAGGTGAATTCAGAGACATCGTAAATTTAATAACTCAATCACATTAAGCTCAGAACCTCTGCACAGCCTAGACAAGACATGCTCTTGCCCTGACTGAAGCAGCTGGGAGTTCTCCTTTTTCCTTCAGCAGGATCAGCAGCAGACCCTGAAGCACCAGCATTTGCTAGGAACGTGCTCGCTGCACCTTGCCCAGGTGCTGTGTGTTATGTAGCCTAATGCAAACACTGTTATCTCCCTTACTCTGGCAGGCTACTAATAACAAGTTTATACAGTTCATCTTAAACAAATATTGGGAAAGTCAGTCCATACAAGGTCTGCTAAATTGCAAAGAGGTCTGTGCAATTGGAATTGATGACACAGTGCTGGATTATACAAAGAAAGAGGTCAATGCCGGTAAGGCTACTTCTCAGTGCAGATTGCATGGAGGTCTCATTTAACACTGCCAACTCTGAACATGTGCTCTGTATAAAGCAGAGCTTTTATTGTTCTATCAGAGGTCCCTAATTTGGCTCTAGAAGCCATCTGCTGATTTAATAGGGGATCTGGATTGTTAGGAGTTGGGTTTTTTTTATTATTCTTATAAACACCTAAAGCTTAGGCATTTAATAGAGAAAAATATTGCAGTGAGATAATCCTCTGTGCAGTAAAAAGTGGGAGAAATAAATGCGTTTGGCTTTGTTTAATTTTGTCTCCTAAGCAACCAACATATTGGATATTGTTGGTACCAAACCTTAAGTGTGCGAAAGTCATTAAAGCAGCCCTTCCAAGACTGCTGCAACTGCATTATTACGAAATTTTAGATAAATTACTCTGTCAAGACTGTTAAGTTTCACCTTATGCTTTTATCAGGCACTAATTAAGACTGAAACAGAATGTTAACGCCCGTCTTACTTCAGCTAAACAAACACAGATAATACGCACAACACTACCTATCCTTAGATAACAGGCACAACAGCCCCTATACACATGTTCTCCCTCTGTTTTCCTGGGCATGTCTATGTGATCGTCAAAAGCCCACTGTTGCCAGAATAAGGAACTTTGAAAGGGTA
Organism: Ardeotis arabs; assembly: GCA_011801015.1. Taxonomy (NCBI): domain Eukaryota; kingdom Metazoa; phylum Chordata; class Aves; order Otidiformes; family Otididae; genus Ardeotis; species Ardeotis arabs. The sequence continues at coordinate 9,265 of JAAGAY010144932.1, read as the reverse complement.
TTTCACCCACTAAGCACCCTAGCCAAGGCTGGTGATATTTCCATTTATCTTCCAAGGTAAAAATCTTAAGACTGTGCTTCCAGAGGAGCACAACGGGAGGAGTTCAGCCATTCACCAAGCCCCCCATCTCTCCACGCTGATGATTTACTGGTGTGATTTTTTTAGAAAACCTGAGCTGACACCAAGGGACACTGGACTCTGTTTGAAGAGGAGTGGCAGAGCAGAAAACAAGGATTGCACAGCACCGCTCCTACAGCTGAAGCTTTACGAACACCAGGGATATCCCCCCACTCCCCAAACCTGCCCTCCTTCCACACTGGGGTGCAAGGGCAAACCCCTGCACGGCGTGCTCTGCAGCCCCAGCAGCTCTGCTCCGCATTATTCAATGCAAGCGTTTCTGCTAAGATGAATGCCTGCAGCGTACACTGCATAGCAACTGCTCCTCATGAACCCGGGCAGTCACTCATGAAACAAAAGGTCTGCTCCCGCCGCTCGTCCTGCCGTGCCCAGCTGGGCCCGAGGAAGGAGTCGGCCAGGGAGCCCTGACCAAGAGGTCTGAAGCAAAAGGCTTTCCCATTCCCTGTGAGCTTCCACCCATTATCACAATGTAATCACACGAGACTGTCACACCCCTGCTCCCCTAAATAATATTGGTCGCCCCCAGCTCAGTCTTTGTTGGCAACGATTTACTTCTTTCACAGTAGCCATCTGCTTTTGCTTAAAAACTTGGGTTGTGTTTGTGTGCTGTCAGCCTGAACCACACATCCAGCCCTTTGCAGCTGGACTTGCATTATTCATGCTTCCATGTGCAATCTTCCTTACTCCCCCACCAGCCCAAGCAGGGGAGTAAAACCTGTGTGAGAGAGGCAGGAGTCAAGCCTCCTTAGCTGTCTCTTCTATGAAGAAATAATGTCTTCAATCACCACCATTTCTCCTTCTTGCCTGCACATCATCTTTGTAGAAATGGCTAAGAGCCCCAAGCTGGTCCTTAACGAAGCTGAGACCGAATCACTCATCAAGGTCTGTCTGTGCTGCAGGTGAACATCAGCTTTCCAGCAGCGGTCCAGAGTGAAGATTTCATCTGATGCAAAATTAACACAGTGCCACCAAAACCAGCCCATGTTCACCAGGGCTCCAATTCAATCACATTCCCTCATTTATAAAGAGTCCTGAACAAACATTTTATGCAAAGGTCTCAGATTTCTCATTTCAAGGGCTGGCAATCTCACAGGCAATTCCGGGAGTACAGAAATGGGTTAGAGGTAATTACCTTTAACTGGGTCGCACTTCAATTCCCTTCCGAATTCAGGGCAAGGAACGAGCTGGCAGCTGAGCACAGCCCAAGACATTTTGCACAAAATCAAGAGCAGTTTCAGCAGTTGCATGTGTTGAAGCAAGATGGTATGAATGACCACTGGACGTGACAATTCACCTCACCACCAGAATCTCTCCAAGATTCACTTCAGTAAACAGGCTTTACTCTTTATTCATGCAGTTGTTTGCAAGTCAAACATGTTTATCTGGGTTATTTCCTTGTTTCAAGCTAATAGGCAGAAGCAAAAATAAGCAAACAAATCCTAAAAAAAATTGGAGATCTAAAGCTAACATGTTTTTGTTATAGCAGTAAAGATGAGAGAGAAAACAATTTACCAACCAATTTACTGAAAAGCTACGGTACATCTCCTGCTACTTGCATAATGGAAAGTGCTTTGAAAATTGGTTTCCAGATTTCTCATTTGTGGTGTATTATGAGCACACGTGGATTTAATATCACAGGTAAAATTGTTAATTAGACAAGAAAAAGTGTGCCTTGAGTTCATAATACCTTATGATCCAATATGATTCCTTCCCACTCTCAGTCCATGGTTCAGACAGAGAGATCTGAAGCATCTGTCGGGCCTGGGGTGAAGAGGATCCATCTTATCCTGTGTTCAGCATCTGAACACAACCTGCTTCAAGAAAGGGGTTAAATTAGTGCTGAATTACACTCTGAATGAAAACAAACCTTTTCAGGTTCACTCAAATATAAATGCTTCTAACTAAGAAAACCTGAACTTCTCAATAGGGCAAGTGTCTCACAAGATGGCTTGAACCTCTTGGATGTGATAGGATGTCCTAATCCTGGCCCAGCAACAAATGGATTTAGTAGAAAATTAGCAAGTGGCTGAAGGATAAAAAAAGCCCACAGTAATTGTGCCTACCCCTACCGTAGAATGGAAAGTGTACTCTTAAGGTGTAACTTGGGCAATGGCATGGCTTTGCTTGGGGTGTTGCAGTTGTAGCCTCAGTACATTGGCCTGTGTAACACAACACCTTAGCAGTTGCTCCACAAAGAGCTGAGCTACACCAGCAGCAGGAGAGGCAAGCCCTGGGAGATGGGTAAAGCACAGCAGACATCTACAGCCAACTGTCCCACTGGTGACATCTCCATTAGAGCTCCCTCTGCTCTTGAAGCATGTCCAGTTTTCAGGCAAGGACATTCCTCCATATGCTAGCTGCAGAAGACCATTGGCAGCCAAGTGCCTTAAGCTCAGAGAACAACCTCTCTGCCACAGTCATCTGGGGCAGCTACAGCCTTAATAATCATTAATTACCCTATCAGCTGCCATTCAATGGAGCCATCGGACCAGCAGCAGATCCCTGACTCACAGAATATGACTGAAATCTTGAGGCCAAAGAGTCACTGCTGCTACTTTGTGTGACAGGAAAAGTCACCCCCTTAGCTCTCAGATAGACACAGCTTTGAAACAAGTCCATGCAGAAGATCCTAGAGAGCTTTTCCTTGCGCTGGTGTGGATTGGGAAGAACATGGCCTGGAACCAAGAAGAAAAGAGGGGGGCACGAGGGCAAGATACAAACACTTTCCAGAGGTGTAATTCCTGCAATTAGCAGACCGAAAGAAGACAGCCAGGAGAGGTGGGAAATCAGAGGATAATCAAGGCTTATCCTGGGGGTTGGGTCTGAAGGTATGCAGGGATAGACCAGAGAAAGCCTGATGCAAAACCTGGCACTGCATTCTGGCACTCTGATTGACCTCTTACGGGAGATAACTTAAGAGTCTCTCTGTTTTTGTTCTTTTAAATACACACAAGCTCCAGCTGCTTGGCTCAGGTGCTAGCTCATAGTGCCAAGCCAGACATATTTGGCTTTGATACAAAGTTGGCTCAGCCTTCAAATAAACCACGGCTGTATTGTCGTTACGAAACAGGAGCTCTTGAGTGATTTCGCTGGAGAGATTTCAGAGCTGCAATACCAGTCGGTGCTGAGGTGCAGCCATGCTCTCAGGCTGAACATGGTTCAGGAGCAGCAGCAAATGGGCTAGAGGCAACAGGCTATCAAAGAAAAATCCTTCATTGTCAACATCTGTCACTTATTCCTCAGTCTCACACGATTTGTGATACACTGAAAGGAAGCAGTGTTTGGACAATCTGTATATCAAACATGACAACCCATCAGAGTTTGGGTCCGTTCTAATTTATTTCAGGATTTTTAAGATAACGCTGTCCAAACCTATGGCTGGTTGCACTAAAACTGAGATCTTTGATGAGCTTTATGCAAGAGTTCTGCTAATTCTTTCACTCAGCTAAACTTGTGTCGTCCTTCAAGGCCAAGGCAGCAGTCAGGCTAAGCAGAGTCATGGGGAGGTCTGTCCCATTGCTACAGTTAACATTAGGACAGCTTAAGCACAGGACTTTGGCATTTGCATCGTCTCCATGGTCCCCTCCCACTCTTGGTAGGATCACACCTTATGCATGCGTAATACAACATGGTATACACTAGGTATGAAACATGCTTGGGCTTGGGCTCAGGAGAAAGCAAAGTCCCTCCTGGCATCCCGTTGCACCGCTTGCCCCAGGGCATGCCGGGGGCGGGAGATGGGAACCCTGTGAGGTCCGGCTGCAGGAGCGCCGCTGGGGCAGGATACACCGGGAAAGCAAAAGCAGAACAGGATCTGGTTAGAAATACTTGCTAGAAGCCAACAGAGTGATCTTGCTTTCATCTGCTGACAGAAACTCTGACAACTGTGTATAATCTGCCTGATTTTCTCTAGCCCAAATAGTCTTAAAAATAGCAGCAGTTTAACTTTTACAGGAGCTGGCCCCAGAGAACAGAAAGCTTGCTAGACAAAACAGTGACCCCATTCTCATTCATCCCATCTCTTCAGCATGACAGATCCAGAGGAACAAACACATCCATCAAACCCTTCCCCTAAAGATGGGAAATGCAAGAAGGGAAGGAGAGAGGGAAATAACAAGACATCATTCTATTTTTAAACACTTGAGAATGGCTCCAGAACTACTGAGAATGGCATGGAAAGCACTTAGATAGAAAAAATCACCCAAGTACAAACTGTGATTGACTTCACTGCAGGCTTTGCGCTCCACCAGACTAGGCAGGGATGCTTGCTTTCCTTCTCGCTGGGCTGGCTCATGTCCCGTGCCCGCACACAACTGCAGAAGGGACCAGACAGAGACCAGAGAGGAGGCTGCTGCTCTGCCCAGCCTGGCTTCTGCTCCTCCCCACCACCTCCCCTTCCTGCGCCCTGTACAGCCACACACCGCCCATTACTCCAGCTACATTCCCCTTCTCCTTCATTTTGCCTACAAGTCCTGTGAACGTTGCCATTCCTGCTGCAAATTCCCATCAAACTCCAGAGCAGAGTGAAAGAGAAGAGGGCTAAGGGGAAGGAGGTGTGGGACCAGCAGAAGCCTAAAAAGGATGGAGTGACATTGTCCTTCCAAATAGCAGAGGACTTGCTTGATGGAAATAAAGAGTAAAATCCTGAGTGATGTCAAAGGATTCAGCATTTTTACGTGCTTCCACATATTCCCAACATTATAACAAGAGACTGGCAAAATTTAGGAGAAACTGAGTTAAGATCTGAGAGTAGGCTTTTTGAATCATATTCTGGGATTTGTGCAGGGTTGGGAGCTAAAAATTACAACCGAGTTATGGATTTCATCAAAGAATATTCTATTAAAAAGAAAAATGAAATAACTATCCAGATGCTAACACAAAACAGGTGTTAGGCTTTAAACATGATAGCATTTACTGTTTTAGCCACATTAATATTATGGTTAAGACATACTGTACCGATTACAGATTTAATTTAATAAATGTCAGCGGTGCAGAGCATCATATCCTTTATTTACACATGGCATCCTTCCTCTGCAGAAGAAAGAAACCAGGAAAAACAAAGGGACTTTTGCCAAGTGAAGTTCACCTCAAGATTAAAGAAAGCTCTGCAAGATGTAAGGCTTTAACAAACGTGACACGCTGCTGAACTAAAGGCAGCCCTGCACTGGGTTCAGTGGGACTGCTGTGGGGCAGGAGGGCTGCCGCGACTGTCAGCATCTGTACTCCCCTTCTCCATTCATTTTTTTTCTTCTGTTTTGGGAGGAACAGGGCAAGAATGACTTTCAAAGAAGAATCTAGTGTTTGTGGAATACAGAGCAGCACCCACTTAGGTCAAGGGGAAAAGGCAAAGAGAAAAAAAATTAAACACAAAGGAATAATCTTTCACAAAATTAGGGGAAAAGGTGTAATGAAACCTTGATGCAGTGAATTAAAAATAACAAAGCCTCAAGAATCCTTAGAAGCTCTGGCAAACCTTAAAATAAAAAATTACAAAATAGAGGGGAAAATAAAGAAAATGAGAATGCACGAATACTATGAAAAGAAAAGAAGCCAAGCACTGCCAAGGCGTGAGTTTAATCCGCAGTAATTGTCTCTGTGTGTAATGACCCCCACATTTGCTACAGCTCTGGATCCCCACAACAGCCCACAATAATGGAATCAAGCTCACGTGCACTCCAGAGCTGCTCCGCAGGGTCAGCCAGCCCGCTGCATGAGGAGGAGAGGAAAGGTTGATAGCCATTCCTAATAGCATTTGGAAAGTAATGTTTGCGCAAACCATAAGAACAATAGCAATAACGTTCTATTGTCTCTAGGTTTTAGAGCCACTAAGACTAATGAGTTCATTTATAGCCCTGATGGAAGTAATTAAATCTGAAAATCAAAGCACAACATTCTTGTTTAGTGCTCTTTGAAACCAATATTCTAATGGAATGCCATCAACAGCTAATTGAAGCACTAATCTTGCCCAGGGTTGGGCCCATTGCCCAGATGGCTGATATATCATCTTCTAGTCTGGCAAGCAACATATTGCACTGGCTGGATAAAGCTGTGATTAGATACAGCTATCTGATACAACAGGAGCATAAGAACTTCAATCAGTATTTTGGTAAAATTGTCATTTAACATCAATCATTCGATAAACTTCTTACTGAAGTACAAGGATACGTCCTTGGCTTCATAAATAAAAAATCTGCTGCCTTATGCAAATAAAAGTTCCTACCAGCTGCATAGGAATGGCGATACAGAAACATTAGCAGATAAATACCCAGTGACTGCTATGAGGGCAACTGGGAAGCTAAAGAGCTTAATCTTCCTCCTATAGTTGAATCACTTAACAAATAAAGGTCACCATTTTCTGCCAAAACATGTCCTTTCCGCAAGGTTTTGCATATTGTGTACTCTGTCAGAGGGAGGAGAGCAGTCGTGTGTGAGATATATCTGACAAGGATGTCTGACCAGTTGTACAGACAGGAGGATTCTTGTCACTTAATATTCATTATAAAGTGCCTTCACCAGCTGTGCTCGGGATGCAATATTCTGCTGTTCTCAGAATCAGAGGTTAAAAGTATCAGGGACCATGCTACCAACTTTCACATGCAAGCAACATGACTAATGTGATTTCAAATTAGCATATGAAATTGTAAATTTTTTTTCCTGGCAGGTTGTTAATTCCTTTTTTTTTAACTGAATAACAGGACAGTTCCTGGTTGCGGATGCCCCATCCCTGGAAGTGTTCAAGGCCAGGCTGGACAGGGCTTTGAGCAACCTGGTCTGGTGGAAGGTGTCCCCGTCCATGGCAGGGGAGGTGGAACTAGATGGTCTTTAAGGTCCCTTCCAACCCAAACCATTCTGTGATTCTATGATCTGTTTTAGATATTCAGCAACTTTGGCCTGTATTATCCCTTTTCCCACTGTGTGCACATTCAGGTATTTTAATTCAGCTGTGTAGTGTTTATTCAGCCAGATCCTCAGCTGGAGTAAATCAGCACAATTCTGCGATGTGGTGTGCTGTGCCAGTTTACACCAGCTTCAAACAGGCATCTGAACATTTGGAGCACTTGGAAGCAGGGAGTCAATGAAGCAAGATAACAGGAAAAACATCCTTAAGGTGCCCAGTGATCTGTGTCTGCACTCTCTGAAAACGCGGTTTGAACTTCAGCCTTGAACCATGAATTAAGAACTACTCGCAGCACTTGTTTTTTCTTGTCAGGCACTGTATGACCCCGGAGTTTGCGGGCAGCACAAGCGCCGTTATGCTTCTGCACTTGCGCTTGCTACTCACACAAGCTTTTGAAATCGTACAACGTCTGTGCAAGCACCCAGTCCTCTCCAGAAAGCATAAATAATCTCAAGAGTATCCTGGTCAGAGTATTTTAAAAGTTACAAATATTTTTACATACTAAATGGGATATGGCTTAATGCCAGTAGGAATCCAAACGCAGCAATATCGGGAGCCCTGGCAGGAGGCAGCAATTGCTGCCTATCATGATACAACACTGTCTTACCTGAGAAAACAAGAATCTGCCTTGAGAAGTAGTAAAAGTGAGAGAACAAAACATCTATGTTAATCTATAACTTTTTTTTTAAATATATACATCGAATATTTGGTATTTGTGGCCCTCTACTCTTAATACACATTTTGTGGCTTTATGTTCAGTAATATAAGCTTAACATTTACTGTTAAGCATTATTAAGTATTTTCCTGAGGTGTCTAAGTCAGAAGTGTAACCAATCCAAGACTCCCTCAAGGACAGGGAAAGAGAGAGTCAGCTTCCAAGGACTGTTCAGCCTATCTAAGATCTGAATTGCTCCTTGCTCCCTCTCTCTCTCTCTCTCCACTAAGTCTGGGAGTACCCTAGGACAAGAGTTTCCCAACTTACACATCAATGAGGAATTGCCCAAATTCCAACTGAACTGGAAAATAAAGGTTAAATATGATTCTTGACCTTTAAAAACTCTGAAGTCAGCAGGTGAAAGAGTGAAGGCATGCCAATGCACCAAAAAGAGCATTTAATTTTTTTCAGCATGTAGCTCAGGATCAAGCAAACAGAGAAACAGCAGGAGATTACAGCTTTGGCATTTTCTAATACCTCAGAGGCTGGACGCCTTGTAAATCTGGCATAACAGACCCAAACCAACATTGTCAGATGACCCAAAGGATTACTCGCTCTTCTTGTTCACTTTGTACCTTGGCACCACATGCGGGATCATCCAAACTGAAACTGCAGGCACAGAAGAGTAAAGTTAACATTAAATCCCCATCATGTGCTCTACTTCTTAAAAAGGAAATTAAATCGCAAGCCCACACTTGACTGGGGCAAGATGATCTGGCAGGGCACAGATCTGATATTAATCACTGTGGCACCACATTTTTCAGGGTAAAGGAAACCTGAGAACTAAGTTACAGGTTTAGCAGTACCCTGTGTGACCCTGCTTCTTCAAGAGCCCTACTAAAAAGAAACAGAGAAATTAACATCTCTGGTGGATTTGAGTTGCTGGGAAGACTTTGTCAATGGGCATAAAAACAACCCCATAAAGAGTTGTTTAAAACGTTTGGTTTACCATCCATTCCTTTCTATAGATTTAAGAGTGGATGCAGATACACCAGGTACCCAACGTTGGCATCCTTCCCCAGAAGCTTTCTGAAGACATCAGAGATACTTTGGCTTTTAACAGCAAAGCATGTAATCGTCTCCACTCTCTTCCGAAATGCTATGTTACCAGGATACATTTCCTATTACTTTCTTGTTACCAAATCCACTTAAAGTTCTTAATTGGGCAGAATCATCTCACTCATGCATGGAGAAGAAAACCCACACGTGTTATTTTTGTAACCAATAATTAAAAGATGTGGCGAGCGATCCTTCAGCACAAGCTCAATACAAAACCACATTAAAGCATGTCTTGAAATCTACCCAGCGGGTCGAGCTGCCAGCTGAGGTGTGAGCAGGTCCCGTGTCAGGAGCCAGCACACGCGTGTGAGCGTGCAGGGGAAGGGGAGGTGTTGCAGAGCCGCACTGCTGAGGTGGGGATGTTAAGCGCCTCCGTGATAGCTGTTAAGAATAATGAACTTGACCTTGTCAAAGGCCGTCATTATTGATAATAACAAAGTTCAACAGCATTATTA
>JAAGAY010144931.1:0-33721 GCA_011801015.1 Ardeotis arabs | reverse complement strand
TTTATGGCATGGAATACTCTCTTTGGCCAGCTTGGATCAATTATTCTGTCTGTCTTTTGCCCAGCTTCCCGCATCTGCATGTTAACGAGACCTTAACGAGACTTGGAAAGCCAGACAGTGTCCTTGGTCTCATTAACAACAACTCGTATCATCAGGGTGTTTTTATCAACATTCTTCACACATGAAATCCAAAACACACCGGCTACTGAGAAGGAAATTAACTCCATCCCTGCTGAAACCAGGACAAACCATCACACTTGGAGCGAGCAGGACAACCCAGGGTGACAGGGCAGAGCTGGGAAAAGAATCATTGTTTTGGCCAATCCATTTCTCTGCCCTAGCATTTTATGGCCAGATGGAAATGAAAAACAAGTAAGGCTAGGTCTGGCAACAGGCATGTTTTTCATTTTTGATAGGCTGCAGTGTGTGTAATCAGAGATATTTCAAAGCCATGTATCCAAACAATGCTCAAGCTACTCAAATCATTTGGAATGAGTACAGTGGTAGAATAACCAATATATTTGAAAGTTAAATATGGAAGCCCTTTGATTTTGTTTCTTTCTCCTGCAATATTTCATAAAGGGCAGGATTCTTGAAACATCTTTGTATTGCGGCATCTAAGGAGGGCTCAAAGGAGACATTCTTTAGTTCATAAGAGGAATAGGTTACATAGGTTTACTGCATCATTTCTCATTCTTGCTGTGATTGTTATGAAGGAATGGATTAATGTTCCATTTCATAGCAGTAATGCAGCTGTAATTCCCATGTACAAAATGTATTATTTTTGAATAACTGCTTCTTCGTACTTAGAGGTAGAAAAGTGTTGTATTAATAGAAAAAACTTTCTATGTAGTAGTATTTTGTTACTGCTTTACAAAACCTTTACCACATGAGGTAAAGGCCAGCAAAAAGTCAGATACAAAGACTGAAAAAAAAAAGGGGACACCTCTTTCTTTGACCAATTTCACACCAGCATCACTGAAAGAAACATGTTGGCTAAACAACAGAGTAAGAGACTCTCAGGAATAATTCCCCTAATGCTGGTTTTCAGCTGATTCTCTTTACAGTCTATCCATGTCAATGTAAGAGCTTTTAGTCTTCTGTATGCATGTTTTTGATTTATCCATTACCAAATATTTATAAACTTAATTTTTAGGGACAAGAATAAAGCTGATGGAAAATAGCAGCTTGGTAGTCAACCACTTCTGATCTAACTTAAAGTTATAGGACTGGAACAACTTTGCTTAAGATACCAACAAACTCTTTCTTCTGTTCAAAATGTAGGCTGAACTGATCCATTTTTTCCTTAGAGCATAAAAATTAACCTTTCACTCTCTCTTTGCATTGATCAGCTATAACATTCTTTGATCTGGAAAATGTTATGTAAGTCCTACACCCAAAAGATAAATAATTCAGACTGCTTTTTCCAAGTAATTTAGATACTTGGAGATGACCACAGAAAAACTTAGGGTTCCTATGCCAACCCAGAAGGATCTACATGGCCAGTTCACACAACGTTCAGCTGCACTTATGTCCATTCTCAGTTTTCATGCCATAAAAATACTGCCCTGATGATCTGCAACAAAACCTCCTCTTTATTTAAGATATTTAATTTTAAGAATGCATAGTAAATAAATATTAACTTAGGATCAGCAAGGCACCTCGCGTATAGATATATACTACCTATGTGGTATATAGAGGCCACTTAGCATAGACTAAGTGCTATGTGTACACAGATATGGCATTCTACTTTAGAGGACCAGCTCAATGTAGTGTGGCTGTGAATGAATTTGAGCCATTTGGCTCTAATTGCCTTGTGGTCATTTTTCTTTAGCAGTACAGATTTAAATATACCTCCTCATGTGGTTATTTCCAGCACTAGAATCAGCTAAAGAAGCTGATCCTTGAAATCAGCGGGAAGATTCCCATTACATTTTGCAGACCTTAGTAAAGGCCCAGATGACTTGTTTATCTGCGAAATTGCTGTTGTCACTAGGTGGATAAATTCCTATATATGAAGGAAGATAATAACAATGATGAGTTTGATTTAGGACTGATATACCATATCTGCCTTGCTCAAGAAGATTCTGTGGAAAATCCTGTCTGAAAATACCAAAATATATCCTCTAGATTTCCTTGTACAGAATTAAATGAGATACATAAGCTTTAGCAGTTTTTAATTAACTTAAAATATTTATAATTTTTAGTATTATCTTTTTTCATTATATTTCCTTACTAAGCATACTTCTGTTCAAATTCTGAAAAGGATAACAAGTAAACAATCAAGTTTCTTAAAAGGTTTAGTGGATAAATGATCATACCATGATTCTTGCAATTTGCTGCAAGTAATCATGTAGTCAAGTGAAAATATTGCACAGGAATTTACAAAACTTGGTGATGCCAATGGATGTGTCACTGGGAGATGTTGTGAAGTAAAATAACGTTTTTCAGAAAGGATCTGCAGCAACCTCTAATTTGGATTTTCTCTCCTTTGTCCATAGTTACTGCAATTCTCTAACCCTTGCAATTCCTTGTAAGGCCAGATTGTGATTACCAGCTGTTGCCACAATTTAATTCTAACTCAGTAAAAAATAAATATGACCAATAGTGCAAGCAAGGGGGTCTTTATTTCCAAAGTGTTTGTCATCAGAATGGTAGGTAGAAATTCCCAGTTAGCTCTCTGAAATTGATTTTATTTTGCATTTATAAGAAATGAGCAAAGACAGGAGAGCTGCACAAAATGCACAGCCTCACAGTACTGAAACCTCACAGTTGTTTTTTGTCTTCAAGTCACAAGGTCCTAGTGAGAAGGCTTTACAAGGTTACAGTGAGAAACACTGAAAGCATTGTGGAAGGTCAAGCCAGCCCTGTGACCCCCTGAAAACGAGACATGAAGCAGCTCTCAGGCACTGATGGTATACAGCAGTGTAATGGGTATGGGCATGGGCATAGCTTTTCTACATGAATAGAAAAATTACTTTTAAAAGATTCTGCAGAAGAGGAAGCATAACAGATCTTAGTATGGCTTTGATAGGATAAAGACAGTTTTGGTCTCTCCCCTCAAAGCTTTCTCTAAGTGACAGCCTGTGGACAAATCTGACAGCCCGGGCTGCAGTCGGCCGTGCAGGGCCTGATGGTGCCTTGACACTGGCTCTTTGTTAGCGGAACTTTCTTGACCTCAGTGTTATCTTTCTGAATGCAAGCTAAAGAAGAGTGATGTCTGATACCTCTGAAGGAACAGGTTTCACCACAAGCCTTTGCATAGGGCACAATTGTACCTATAAAGCTACAGCAAGCTCTTTGGGAAACCCTTGAAGTTTAACAGGGTGGAAATTAATCTAGAAGAGTTATTGCTTGTTACAGAAGGTAAGAAGCAAGCACACAGGCATATTTAGCATAAACAGTGTCATGACAAGCTAACAAGGATGTAAAAAAAGAATTTCCCATATGTATAAGCGAATAAATACAATTAACATACGGTGTAATACTATTTCCTAATGTAAAAGGGTGGTATCCAGATCCTGCAAGGCCTAATTCCTGCTACTAGGTCCTGACTTCTGTATCTGTTGCAGTATTTCAAATACCTCTATAAATGCAAAGGAGTTAATACATACACATCATTAAAAATAAATGAACTTGTATTTAAAATGTAAATTAATCAAGTGCATCACTCATTTGTATTTATGGTTTGCACATCAGTTGTGCCCAAAAACTCTGCCAAGAATTGATGTCACCTTGCATTCGATCACTAATCACAGGAGAAATGGTACTCTCTGTATAATCCTGATGTGATGAAATATGTCTAGTAATAAAGCTAGAAAATCAAATATTGTTTTCCTTAAGGATATTTTTCTGTTCCTATTGAATAAATACTCGTTAGCATATTTATTTTTTATGATGGTATGAAATATGATTTTAGGATGTTCTCTACTATTAAATGATGGAATCCGCTTAATGGGACTGTCAGCACCTAAGCAGCAGGATCACTGGTGAGTCCTGAATTGGGATGGCCAAAATAAGTATATGCTATAGAAAAAGGTGTTTATTGATCATTAAGGGTTTATTTTCTCTTTCAGCTAGTGCTACAACTGTAGCTAAAGTTGTATTCTGTTAAGATCAGCTCTGAAATGCAGTATTATGAATATTAATTATTATGGTTATTATGTTTATTATATTTGCATTTAAAACCCTTGTGCCTATTGTATAAGTCTCTGGGCATGTTTACAATTGTTCTAAAGATACTTTCTAATGTTGAAGTACTAAGAACTGGTAGCAGTCAAAAAATACCCATATTAATCAAAAGCAGTCCATAGTAGCACTTGACTAGTGACCAAATGACTCACTTTTATTCCATAACAGTACACAAAAACTCCCCAAACTGGAATGGATATAGTGGTTTCTTCCTTCCTCCCACCCACCCCCTGTTTCTCCATCATGCTCTTGACTATAAATCTTATAAGCTATTTTTTCATCACTACCGAAGATTAATATTTACATATCATAAATGTCCTTTACTTCTATGTGATTGGCACCTTTCACTTTCTCTTCTGGGACATGAAATCACTGCCTAAAGGGAAAGACATTCTCACATAAGGCTACCTTTAACAGAAGTCTAATGTGTCCTTTCATGCCCTTATTTTATTGATGTTTGCAGGATTAGAAGGTAGCTTTCATTTGAAGAAATTATATAATAATCACTTTCTGCTGCCTTCCTGAAATGTATTTATATTCATGGAAGAAATAACTCCGGAATCAAAGAATGATAGATCTACAGAATGGTTTGGGTTTGGTCCTCCTGGTCAAGCGGCCTGTAGCAGACCCCAACTATGTCACCTATCTCTGCCTTCCCTTTAACCCTGACCCATAAGCTCTCATTTGGCTCCTCATCCATCCCCAGTGCATGGAGCTCCATGCACTCCACCTAGTCACTGGCGTAGAGGGCAAGATTCCGTCCTCATCTCCCTTGACTGTCCTTCCTAAAGAGAAGAGAGCTAGATCAGGATTTAAGTACAACATTATACACAGAACCGGCAGAGCACTTCTCATAAGAAACACACTTTCAAATTTGTGTCTTAAAGTGATAGCAGCAAGTAAAGGGACACTTCAGTTTTGCTAAACTCAAACTTTCAAAGACCAAAACACAACCCCACAAAAATGAGGCTGATTTCAAGTCATGGCTTGCTTTATTATAATCTCATTTTATTGGCATTTTGAGACTTCAGTTTCTTTTAAATTGCATTTCCAAGCTTTTCTCTGCAGCTAGAAGCTCTGGAGAAAATACTTTAAAATACCGAAAAACACAGAGACACATAATAGCACTAGGAGGTAGGAATGTAATGGCAGCTGGTACAACTAGGATGCAGAGTGATGAATCTAGATGGTAAGGACCTTGCTCGTTTCTCTAGTAGTTGTATCATTTATGGAAGTAAGAGATAGGGAAAACATATTAATGACTTATTTCTGTTTCCAGTAAAGGCTTGCTTCATGGATTGTGTTTTTAGTGCTATGTTCCCTCTAGTTTTAAAAGCTTCAGGTGATGGCTCTTAGAAGTACACTCACTTATGTACTTGCACACTATTTTTTCTGTATATGACTCTTATAACAGCATACTTTCAGCTGCTTTCCTGCAGATACATAGGTCATAACTGACATTCTCAAAAAAGATAAGTAAAGTTGTGAGCATGCCCTGTATTTTGTGTTACACTCTAAAACTTCCATTTCTCAGAAGGCTGTTCCTAAGCACTGTCTGAAAATCAGGTCTTTGAGAGATCTCACAGCTAATAGCCACATTTGAAAACATTGATCTCTACTATTGAAAATACCTTATTTCTGTTTAGTATTCCAGACTCTGTGTTCTTACAAAGGGAAAGGAACTTATACTAAATACAATAGAAAGGTTAATTCAGAGTAAAGAAAATATAAAGGTCTTAAGACTGTTTCTCTCACTCCATGGGGGGACAGAATTAAACTATAGTAATTCAATTAGTATCCTCTTTACTTAAACAAGAACTCATAAATAGTTTAAATAGAAAATTTCATCTGAAGAAATAGTGCAAAATATCTATTAATCAGCCCCATTAAAAAATAACCTAATTCTCAACCCAGCTCATCTGGGAGTATATTAATAACTGAAATTAGTAAAACTCAACTCCAAAACTAGATTTGAGATTTCCTCTAGACTGAAGAATTAAGCTATTCTGCTTCTTCTTCTGTAGGCTGATGTACTAATAAGTAACTTCCAGCAGGTGAAAAAAAACATTGGAAAGCAATAGTTAGCTTCAGTTGTTTAACTTAAACATTAAATATTTCACTTGCTTTATCACAGTAATTTTCACATTTAAATTTTCAGTTCTCTTGTCAAACACAAAGTTGTGTTCATGGTTCCAGCTCTGCAAGGGATAGTTTTACACCCACCTCCTCATTGTTATTATTCTAATACAATATAAAACAATCTCATGAAAAACGTAATTCCTCATATTTAGTGAAATAGAAAACTCAGGAAATTAATGTATTTTGGGTGTCTCATGATACTGTTGAGAAACGTCTCAAGCATTTTGATTGTCTTTAGACCTTATAAACCATTGTGTATCCTGCAGAGATTATAATTTTCAAGGAGTAAACAGATTTTACATGATTACCCATATCTCCACCCAAGCAAAAGATTGAAAAGCACCTCACCTGTACAGATTTCTTTTTAGACCATTCATCCAATATACTGCACAGAACAGCTGGTCTAGCACAAGGTAAAAGAATATAATAATTTTCTTTTACTGACTACTGCAAAGCACCATCCAGATTAAAGGGGGTAGGAGAAAAGCAGTTGAATATTCCCTTAACTTTCTCAAACTGGTAGTACGTATTTTAAACTGATTATTTAAAGTGAATTTTTCTGTTTCCAGATAACTCCAGTTACAGTTAAGAAAAGGATGGATGACAGAAGTGTAATTATGCAAATTTGTTATGGATTAAGGATAGCACATACTGGGAAGGAAAAAAGGGACAAGAGAGGGAAGCATTCATGGTGGCTGCCTGACTTACTGCAAGCACAGAAGCATTTGGTGAGGGATACGTCATGTAAGGAGAGACAAGAGTGATTTATTTCACTTGGGTAACACCTAGGAACTATCAATTTTTTTCTTAGATTGTGAATCCAAATTGCAATCTAGATACAAAATATGACGGGTTAAAAATTGAATGTTGGGAAAGATTGAACCACTATTTTAGTTCTCAGTCATGATCATTATAAACTTCACAGCAAACAGGCCCCAAAACACAATCAGCTAAATCTTTGTTATTTCAGAATAGTCAGCTTATTTTCTACTGAAGTGAATCACCTAAATACAAACTGATTTTGCTTCCCCTGTTTGGCTCACTTACCTGTCAACTATTAGTTCCTGCAAAGTGTTCACTATTCTGTAAGTTTTGAAAGCAATTCAAGTGAGAAACATGGCTTAGATCTTGAGCAGCAGTAAAACTGAAGGTGAAAAGCCAAGATAATCAACTATATTCCAAAAAACTATGTATTCTGAAAGAAAGGTATATACTCTCCATGCAAGGGTTATTGCTGCTCAGGTTTAACTGTTGTAAATCCATGAAAAATTAGAGAGCAAAGGTAAATGTTGGACTTGTGGTGATGAGATATTTGAAATACAATCTAATTGGGGAACTATTAGTTGACAGGTAAGCGACTCACAGAATACAATACTTGTGGCAGAAGAGTTGAATGCTGAGTAATTACAGGAAGAAACACTTTAGCAGGATCTGTTGTGATAGGATGAGGGGTAATGGTATTAAAATAGAGGGAGGTAGATTCAGAGTGGATATAAGGCAAAAAATTTACAGTGAGAGTGGTGGAACACTGGAACAGGTTGCCCAGAGAGGTGGTAGATGCCCCATCCCTGGAAACATTCCAGGCCAGGTAGGATGAGGCTCTGAGCAACCTGATCTGTTTGGAGATGTCCCTGCTCCTTGGAGGGGGGTTGGACTAGATGACCTTTAAAGGTTCCTTCCAACCCTAACGATTCCATGATTCTATAATTCTGTAATGAAGAGAAGAGGAAAAAAACCAACCTTGTAAAAATAGCATGATAAAATCCACTCAAAATTTCATTTGCATGGAAAAAAAACTCCAGTCACTTCCAATCAGCAGAGTCCCATGGAATACTCCAGGCATTGCTGAAGTTCTGGCACACTGCAGTGGCTCAGATGAAATATAGGGATTCAGTTTCCTCTGTTATGTGATAGAAATCATTGTTGTAACAGTAGATTTGTGTTTTTCCAAAGAAAGTGTGGAGTAAGAGCCACATGAAACACAGTTGATAAGAATGAGCATGAATCATACCTATGCCCTGGTAGGCGGAATTTTGCTAGTGGTGTTCAACAGGCACCTTTTCAGAGTTTGCATCACTGTAGGATTCCACTGATGTTCTTACCTCTTTGACTGAATATCCTATCATACCAATTTATGCCTTCCTCCCCAACATTTGAGTATTTAAGTATACTACTGGGTGTTTTTTAACCAAGGTAAATGTTTTATAATTAAGTTTTATGACTTAATCACACCTAATACATAACCTATGTTACTGTTCATACCATTGCAATATCTAATGCATAAAAGACAAGTTATGTTCATAATTTTATTGAAGTATATCTGGAATAAGGACACCAAAATTTGTGTCACATTTTGGAGAGAACGGGCCTAGACAAAGTAACTTGATTTATATTGCTGTTACTGGAAGCAGTATTTGGCTCAGCATCTCTGAACAGCACTAACTTTAAGCATGAGAGCAATGTGTGTGTCATTACCAATGGCTACAGCCTCAGTAGACAAATTAAAATCTGGAAAGTTAAAGGACTAGGAAAAAACAGTACACAGACAAAAATGCTTCATTTCTACTCTTTGTTTCATTCTTACATCTTTCAGTAGGGAAAAATAAACCTACTAAGAATCAAGATGTATACCATATTCATGGAAATCATCCGTCATAAGTAAATCCCAGAGATGCAGTACAATATAGGAGGCCAAATTCTATGTAATAACACACTCCAAATGCTGTACATGTAATACAATCAATAGCCTATTACCTTAGTCTTATCCACAAACCAAAGTAAAAAAATTAACGGATCACAATCTCTGAGTCAAGTCCAAAATAAGCAAATATGGACAATGAGTTACAGAGTATGAATAATGACCCAGAACTCTGTAAAGTTTTGGACTGCCTTGAAATCATCAATACAATGAAATTAAAAATTTTTGGTTTAGTAGAATGCATTCTTGAAAGCTACGAGTGCTACACTGCTCAGTTGTGTTTTATGATATATAACTTACCATCATTAGATTTATTACTCACTTATAAGTAGCAAAGATAAAATATTTATTATTTGCAAATACATAGTTCTTGCAATTGATGTAGCAGGCATGAATAACAGCAGTAATGGTACCTCACCAACATTTATTACATTTCATGTAACACTGTCCCTGAGGGTGACTGGTTATCAGAATGAGATTTGGACAGAACTACTCCAAATTCCCTCATTCACAGTCTCTTGCCAATTAAATGGCAAGCTCCAGTTGATGCTTGTTGTTTCAAAAGTTATCACCCTAAGCACCAGCTGCCAAAATGCTGTTTATTTTTCATTTTTGTGGAACACACCTGCATGGGTGATTTAAAAAAAAAACACCAAAAAACCCCCCCCCCCAAAAAAAACCCCAAACCCAATGAAAACAAAACATTTACATTATGGTCTTAGGCAGCTGGGATTCTTATTACTGTGGTGATCGTCAGCTGAAGTATAGTCATTTCATTCTGTTATCGTTTATTCTTTCAGGACAGGCTTTCATGCCACATATCAGATAAATACCATCAGAGACAGGATTCAATTTTTCTTTCCCTGGATGATATGGCTCATTCTCATATACCATCAAATGGTCCATGCACAACTATCAACACCTCTCTTCTTTCATCTTTAAAGCATTGTTCAGTCTGGAAACAGTCAGGTCTCATTTATTGACAAAAGTGGGTAGTAATGATAATCTGGGAAAGGACAAAGTAGTCCCTTGGTGCTACAAACAATATGGAGAACATAAAGACACACTTGCAGGAGTGACTGATGATGTTTGGTTGATCTTTTAGAATCAACAAAAGAATATAAAGGACATCAGAATGATTTTTGGTCAAAGCAGAAATAGCTGACCGTGTTTTAGGCAACCAGCATAGCTGATTTATTTGCATGCAAATAATTCAACTAATATTCAGCTAGTACATAGGTGAAACCAACACTTACCAGAATTGATTAAATACTGCAGATAACATAGCTGTCATGCCTATTTACAAAAAATAATGAATATACTGTGTCTCCAACTGTTATATACTTTATCTATGAATACACTAATGAATATGTACCCTATTTGCTATGGATATTGAAACAATTTAATGCAAACACTGTGAAGTATTTATAAGCTTTAATGGAAATTTTGTATATACAGTTATGAGTATTTGCTCCAGAAACCTAGTTCCAGTAGTTATACACATTCAAAGTGCAAAGAGAAACACACACTGTGACCTTCTGGTGTAGGTCCAGTGAACACTGCTTAAATTTCAAATGCCAAAAATATGACTGATCTCCCTACAAACAAACTGCAGTACAAGAATTATTTATATCAATTATTTTTTCAACAAATTCTAAATGGAAGGAAGTCATGCTCTATTTGTTGAGAAATGTTACCTAGGTGCAGAGAGCTCAAAGTCAAAAATAAACATATTTGCTAATGATTGTTTCCTGAGATCAATATCTACTGACAAATCTCTTGCAGCTTTTTTTTTGGAGGGAGTTCTAGCTGTCTACAGATGACAAGACTCAAAAATCAGATTTTATCCATAGAGTTATACTTATGTTTATATTCTTTGGTTGTTATATCTGAGTATAAATTTAGACTGAGTGTGAATTTCTCCTAGATTTATGTAACACGAGAAGCTGGACATGTTTAAGGTGGATTAGGTATGTGAAAACAGAAAGTAAGGACTATAATACCAGCAAATTTGAGGAAGATACAGGAGTTTTATCTGGTATATTTTGTAGAGTTCCTGATCATTTGTTTCCATCTATTCTTAGTACTAATTATTTGCTCTTTTTTTTTTTTTATACTAGCAAAACAAATAAAAATGACTGCTACAACACTGCAAGACAGTGATGTTTTTTTTACTGGTGTGATGACTAGGAAAGAGCTGTGTCTTGTGCCTTGCGCTAATGTCTACCTCCCTGAAAAATGAGGAGATGTAAGCATACAGTCTGGCAGCAAACAGATTAAGGAACAATGTTCTTGTGATTTTGTGAGAGGGTAAGGGTCAAATTGCTCAGCACTGATAAGCAGTGTAGTAGGCGATCCTAAATAAAATGTAGGAGAGAGCTTTTGCTTCCAACATAGGCTCTCTTGATCTTAAACAAATGCAATAATCTCTCTGGGCTACACTGAGCCAACAAATCAATCCACATTTCCTCATGGGAGGCTGTGTTTGAAACAGCTCCATTGTGTTTATCTTCTCACCTGAGAAAGTCGCTCCTTGGATAGCTGCTCTAAAGGGCCTGTGCTGTAGTATCTGGAAGGGGTAGAGATGTGATCCTGCATATTTACTTCAACAATAAAGTGTTAAAGCAGCTTTACCTACACCTCAAATCCCAATCCAGACAACAACAGAGAATCTGTGCTGTTGCTTGTCTTTGTAGTGTCATTAGTCACTTTTCTTTGACTTCCCCATTTACAGCATGGAGTTAATAGCACCTATCTACTCCCTGAGAAGCTTTTTTAAAACTAAATTAACTGCTGGAAAACATTGGTTGTTTTACTAGCCAGTACACATGGAGATATGCTAAGTATCACTTTCAATACTTCCACCTCTATAACGAAGTCCAGAGTTTTGAGATAAGACCTATGGGTGCCCTACAGTTGTGTACTGTTTCACTTAATCTCTCCTCTTAGCAGCTGTGATACTGTAACCGAGAAGTTCTGAGGTCTGTAGATCGATACACTAAGTCAGCTGGTCCAAGAAAAAATACTACCTCTTCCAAAAAATGCTGTGCAGCTTATAAAACTTAACTGTCTTTTAAAGCAAATCTAAAAAATGCTGTCTTATATTTCATATGTCTTCAAGAAAATATACTGCTGTTAGTTCAAGCTATTGAAATAGAAAAAAGTATTAGTCTATAATGTGTCCAGCATGCACATTTATGACAAACAGAAAATTGTTAGTGAGCAATATCAGATTCAGGTTGATATAATGTTTAAAAATTTAGGTTTTATGAAGTATTCCTGACAGCTTGAAGACATCTTCAAAACAAACTTTAGGAGCTAAACTTCTGTTTTTACTAGTGGTTTATGCCAGTAGCTTGGCTACGTTAGTGTAACTGGAGTAGGATGACCTGACTGTAATTCAGCTGAAGTTCAGGGTCTTCTTTAGTAAACAAAAAGAATTATCAAATAGTGACGAACTTGTTTTCTTTCCTTTTCTTTTTTTTTTTTTTGTTAGAAAAAGAACCAACAAGATCAGTCTATATCAGTTAGCCAAATTAGACTATATCTAACAATGAAGTGTAAGTTATTTTCACTATATATGGATATCAAGAAAGAAAGTTACTAGAAATTACAAGGAATTTAAGCTTGGATTACCTCTGTTACCTTTTAGAAGTAGGCACATGCAAGATACAATGTAAACCAGATTTTTTTCATGGAAAAAGCTGGTGTTATTTTTATGTTCCAAATAATATGGTATTTTTTTTCTTATAAAATCCTCTTATGAGAAAATACCATCAATGTAAACATCAGCAATCTAGATGTAATATATTAAAAAACCCAAAAAGATTGGTGATGCTGTTTTGCTTTATCCCCTCTGGAAGTAGCCCTGAATTAGAAGCACAATACAGGCCAGCACGTTTTGTCACATTCCACCTATTAGGGCTAAGTACGTCACAAAATAAACCCTACTTCCCATTGAAGTGAGTGGGAGGTTTCCCGTTACAATTCATATACAATTTCAAGTTGCTATTACTTGGCACTTTGACAGGAATCCACATAACTCTTACCCTGTCAAGTAAAATAAACAAATTTGGCTAAAATAAACAAATTTGGCTCCACGTTATTGTGTTGTACTGTTCCATGCATGAAAGGATGAAGACGGGGTACCAAGTACTCACAGAAAAGTCTCAATTTTCCAAGTTTAGTGCATTTTAATGCATTTATTGTTTCATCTGCATAATTTACACTGGGAGGTGCAGTGTTTGCTCCCATTCTTCATCACATATGCACTTCTTTAAAATGTTTCAGTCATACAGTGAGATAGGCAAATTAACCAATCACATAGCAAACAGTCCACATATATCCCACAGGCTGACATTGTTCATGCGAATTCCTGGAAGGATACTCATGAACAATTATTATATTAGCAGAAATTTAAGTCAGGTTCTAGATCTGTATTGACCAGTGAATATCACAAAAGCTTTATCCCTAGTTTATTTATTCTGATGTTGCTTCTGTTCTCTACTGCAAAGATGAGTCACTTTTGACTGAGTTGCTGACAGCAATGGTTTTAATGTTTAATTTTCCCCCTTTTTTTTAATTGCTGGAGAGAGAATCATATTTAGCTGTGAACACCCTCAGCTGACCAGATGGACATAATACTTCAACATATACTTGAAAGTTACCTTTCTTAAAAAGAATAGCAATGAGCTTTGAAACAAACTTTACACATTTGACAATGTTTTAGCAAATCTAAAATACAATGTTGGTGAAATTCAGAGGTAACTCATAGAACAGGCACAGATATTTATATATGGAAAGGCTTCAAGGTATCGTAACAGGAAAGATTAAAGAATTCATAACCATGAATTTCCACAAAAGATGGAGTTATAAATGTATTTAATTTATCTCCCACAAAAAAAAAAAAAGAACCAAAACTGTTTTGATTAGTTCAAAGATACTAATGTGGGCAACACTTGGAAAAGTATGGAAGCTAATCAACAGTCTGGGAGACACAGAAATGTGTTCACAGCCAAAATGTGAAGCTACACAAAATGAATCTACAATAGGCTGGACAAGAGGCATATTACCTAGATTGTAGAAAATTGTCTACTGGAACACAGAAAACATTGTGGCTGTTTTTATATTATGGCTACAGGGTTTTAAAATAAGTTTGGCCATTTTTTTCTAACTATTACACAGTAAGTTGAACGGGATATAATTCAAGGAAGTTCTACAGCCTGTATCACAGAAACTCAGTGAGCACTGCGGTCTTATTTGGCTTTTCATCTTGGGAATCTATTTAATATCAGGACTTCATCTTTCTTTGCACAGGACTGGGCAACCAGCCATCAGAAAAACCTCACCCTAGGCAGTTTGCCTACTGCTTTGGCTGTGAGTTTTCTTCTCTCATGCTGGGCTGTTGCTTTTTTCTGCTCTCAATTTGTAACTCCCACAAATCTGTCTTAGAGTACATTTGTGTGAAGGCTGCTGCTTCTACCCAAGTACTTTTGATCAGTGATAAAGGGGGCTATGCTGTTTGCATTGTTGCTATGTGCGAAGTTTTGTGCTTCAGTCCATTAATGTGGGACGTCTCACATTTTTTCTCTCTAATTGTTTTAAAATATTTTGGTATAAAACTTTATTTCACTTTCATCTTTTCATGCTGCTTAATGGGCCTGTTCATGTCAGGCTAAAAATGCAGTGAAAGGAATAAATCTTACTTTGATTTGTCCTTTAGAGAAAATGGATCTGCTCCTCATAAAGGAAAGGGACATCTCAAAATCCACAGATCTTAAAATACCATGGAAAGTCTTCCCTCCAGGTAGCACAGCTTCACATGAAGCCATGCATACACACAGTCTCTCATTACTGGCTGAATATGACTCATTTCTCCACAGAAAAAGACAGTTTGGAATAGAGTTAAAGATGTGAATATAAATATCTGTTTATCATTTAAAGAGTGCAGAATAGATACTGATTGCAATTACTTTGGTGTAAATCTGAAGTAACTTTATGGAAATTCAGGTTAGGATATACCCTCAAGTTCTAAATGAAACTAGTAGTCAGAGAAAATTTACTCATTTACTTGAAAATGAGGCCCTGAAAATAGAAATTGTAATGGTATCAGATTTTTTTTTTAACAGAACCAACCTGAACTTGTTCTGGCTTTTTGAAATAGAGTATAATAATTACATTCCTAGGAGCTGGCTGAGACTGGGCAGCCAATTCGCAGGTGGAAGGAACATCTGACTAAACCCCTTTTAGCAGGAAAGCTGCCAGTGTGTGCACCTGGCTTTTTGTTGGAGTCATTTCCATCTGCCAAAAGCATTGTTGCAAAATGATGGGGAAAAATAAACAAGGAACAAGGAATTTTAACTAAAACAGCATCTTGCCTGAGTTTGGAAAAGGTAGCATTGGAGGGCCTAGTGCCTTCCCACTTGCAAAAAAAAAAAAAAAAGGAAAAGGAAGATTTTTTGGGGACTTTATCTGTATTTTTCATGTTTTTTAGTATTTGTTATTTGGTTTTCAGCAGTCATGAGGACCATATTGTTGCACAAGAGCCCCATTCTTTAGGGATTTAAAAAATGTGAACAGAATTCTGGGTCTTGCTCCAAGGAGATAATATACAGTAGTTTGTAAACATTTGCAAATGATGTCAGGCTCTTGCTAATAATATTTAAGAGCTGACAAGTTTCAATTTACAGGCTGAGTTCATAAATGAGACATGTCATTTCTGGATGAGTACAGTGTACCAGGAGTTGCTGGCCTTACTAACTGTTGTAATTAAATGTCCAGAATGTAACCTCTGTGCTCAGGAACGAAAGGTGAGAGTGTGCAATGAGGACTGACCAAGTAGAGGATACAAGAAAGACCATAGTTCCTTCACACAATAAAGCTATATAATTTGCTACAATCATTTCTTTTCCTTGTCTCCAATAATTATTTTTTTTCCTACTTAAAAATTACAATAGAAATAACAAAAATTATAATCCAAAACAAGTGTAAAAGATAACTGGATCATCTGGGCTTGATCCATATTGAATGTCCTAAAAATCTCACAAAGTCTTTACGGGCTTACAATGGATAACATGGTTCATTGCCACCCTGGAAGGTTTCTGTATAGGGGACATGCCAGGCAGATTCTTGGTCCCTGTCCTGTTTGATCATTTTTCATGCTCCATGTATTTCTGACTCCTAAAATAGGCTATTGACAGCCAAAAGCAGCCGTTGTGCCTCGTTTCTTAGTCCCTTTACCAAACTCATCACTGGCAAGAGGTGAATCCAGCTCTGAGACTATAAGCTAAAGCAAAATACTATAACTTACACCAATTTGCTGACATATCTGTCAGACCTTTCCAAATTCTGCCTTGTACATTTCATATTTCATCCCACTTTGCCTCCTTATTTTGTATTGCACTTCTCTATATGTGGAAGGCAGTTACTTGTCACTAATAAAAAGACTTCCGAGAGAAGGTTTTGTATCATTCTTCTTTCCAGTCCTCTTCTCAAAGAGGAAAAGGGTAGCCCTCCAGCTTCTTGCACCTGAAGAAGGAGAAGATATTTTGCATTTTATTTACAGAAAATGAAGAGAGAACAGAAGGGAAGGAGGTCTAAGCTACTGTATGCAGCAAACACTCTCTTTCCTCTTCCCTCCTCTAAAAGGCATTGCAGGACGAGGTTGCTAACTTGAAAATGCCCTCCGTTTTGGAAAAAGTACTGTATCCAGGTATATCCAGATATTCTGATTTGAGCATCACTGTGAACTGGAGAGGAAAAATTATCCTAAACTTCATTTAAAAGAGCAATAAAGATATTTATAGGGATATCAGCTGTAGGTTCCTGCAGGAGGTAGTGTTAGTTGAAATTCATATGAATTAAATTCATTTTATAGACAGTATGTACCCTGATATTCTATCAAGTGTAAAGCAAGTCCCTGGTCAAGTATAGAGTAACTGTTTTCAAGCAGAAAGAGGCAATTGTGGTTTCATTACACTTCCCAACTTTGACCTGAGTAATTTACAAATGAACTCTCTAACAAAATATGTTTCTGAAAAGACTGACCTTGATTCAACTTCCTTTGTTTCCTCTGTACAACACCAGTTTGTTTAATGCATGCAGTGAGAAAGCACATGAAAAACAATTTTCCTTGTTGCACAAAATAAAATGAAACTCAGGCATGTCATAGCCTTGAAACACTTCTTCATGGACTGTATAATGGATTGGATTTTTTTAAAACTTGTATTTCTGTTCATATTCCTTTGACCTGTGGTTGTGTTCTGTGTATACAGAAGCAGAATGATGAAATGGCTGAAGTTATTGAGTACAGTTTGGAACATTACTTAAGAAATACATTTCAGTCAATTCTGACTGGCGAACTGTGTCTGAAGCCTTAGATGGTTACAGAAGCTGGTGTCCTGAACCATGCAAAGATATAATTCAAGTTTGGGACATTTTCTGTCCCTTTTCAGTGTTTTGCCATGGGAACCAATAATCTAACATCTTTTGTATTAAAGCCAGTAAGATCCTTCAATTTATGATCATATCCTCTCTCCGTGAGGAGAGACACATTTATTCCTTTTTGCATTTTCCCTGCTCTTTGCCTTTCTTTAAAAAAGCAAAGGGAAAAGAGAATAAGAAATAGGTTTTCATGCAAAGATGACATTTATTTTGTAAGCATTAATCTATCCCAGCTGCTTATTCCTCACTCACAGTCATAATCCTCTGTCTGCAACATCACAATTAGCAGTGGAGAAGTCTGGGATTCACATTCAGAAGATTATGACTTTCAGAAAGGAAAAGGCAGCAGGAGTGAATGAAGTATGCGACATAAATCTTGTCTTCAGCAAATATATTTAGTAATAAAAGCAAAGTTTCAGACACATCAAAAAAGGAGGAAAATATATTTGCAATATTCTGGAAGCCATCAAGTGAATAGAAGAGTCCAGATCACACTGAAAGTTAGACTCATAACTCCCTTTGGATTTTTTAAAAAGTGCAAAGTCTTTTCCAAGTTTTTTAAAAATACTATAACTTCTGACAAGACACAATAAACTTTTTCAGTAGGCAGTGTAACACAGAGAACCAGCCAGACACAACCTCAAGTGGCAAGAAATATCCTGATGTTTATTGGGAAAACTGATCAGTTAGAGCAGATGAAATTCCTACACCCAAATCCCATGATTACTCTACTTCAGTGATATTCAGAGATAAATAAAAGTGCCAAGGTAGAGTGCTTTTTTTTTTTGCCAGCTGGGTCAGCAACATATGCCTTGAATAACGGCAGACCTAACCCACTTGCTGTTTTGATTACTTCAGTTGGGAAACACATTTCAACAGATACACTTGTGTGAAGATGTAAACAAAAATCATCTGGTGTTAAACGTATTTAAGACAAAATTGTTAACTCCATTGATCTTGGGTAAAAGTTGATGAGTAGAAGAAAATGTTTTCCTCCAACACATAAATATGTTTGTCAGAGCAGACCAAGGGTTTGTAACAGGAACAAATAATCATTCTGGTCCTTCTAAGGTACTATTTTTGTTCTTGTAAGCAATCTTCAAAATTTTCTGTAAACGCTGCCTTCTTGATTGAAGCCCTGCTCCTGAGCTGAGGAAGAAGATAATTTCTCATCTTTAAAATCCCAAATGGTAATTCTGGTGGTACCCTTCCCTCTCAGTGTCATGGTGAAGGAGGAGAGGAGAGAATTGTTCGGTGCACTGCAAAGCAGGGCACACAGCTCATACAGAAGAGGATCTACCACTCCTTTACCCGTCTCCTCTCTTCTCCACTAGGATTTTATATTTCCTGCTCCTAAACTGGCAACAGAAAAGATGTTTCTCCATGTAATCTCCAGGTAATATGTACGTGTAAAGTGTATAGTAGCATCTTATTAGGCAGTTTCTGTTCCACGCAACCAGATAAGTGCATTACAGGGCTTAACTGTAACCTCTCTTGCTTGTGAAAAAGAATATTTGATGACAGTGATACTTGTAATCAAGTCCAGAATTAAGAGTCACATCATCCCATGTTAGTGTTTTTCTGTACTTAATATCTATTTATCTTTATCCAATGATTTATTTTAAGTTCAATGCACATTTTTAGATTAAGATCTAGCAGTTAAGCTAAAATTTCTTCCATCTCTGACTCCATCCATATTTACTCCGGTGATATTGTTTCATTAACGTTGAAAGAGTCAGACTGACTACCCTTCCGTAGTAGATACAGTCTGATTCTGAAGATTATAGGAAGAAAAGTTGCCCCATATTTCTTCCTTTACAAGACATATAAACATACATTTTCACAATTTAATATAATTACTATATCTGGTTTCACATTATAAAGAAAACCAGTATCAGATAAAGTATTTTTAGGAATTTCTTGCTTGCTCTAATCTGCAGTGAAATTCTGTTCTTAATGGCAACTAGCATTTAACTCTGAAAATTTCTCCCTTCATCACTGATGAAATCCAAATAGATTCCCCTCTGAAACACTTTATGTTGATGTTACTTTTACTGCTGCTCAAATGATTGGGAACTGCAGGAGTCAAACCACTAGTTTTTACAGAGTAAGATGGGTAACTGTTTTAAAATTTGTAATTACTCTAAATAATTTCACACGTACACAGAGCTCTAGATCAGCAAAATGCATCTACACTGTCATTAACAGCATAAAAATAAAATGTGAACTTTTAAAAATGATCTTATTTCTTGAAACAAATCAGGCTTTGTACATGTTGTTATATTAAACAAAAATTCTCATGCTGTACCACAGATTTTATAGAGAAAGCTTGTTTAGCCTATACTCAGAAATTAATGTTAATGACAAACAAATAGATGTGGCAGATCAGTAATTCTTCATTCAATAAGCATTAAGAATGAGTTTCATCCAAGCACTCATTTTATTCCTTCACAACTCCAAGATATAAGTTAGTGAGGTATTGTGTTTTCTGCAACTTATAAGGGCACCTGACTTAAATTAGCTATCTATTTAAATACCTCAGAGAGTAAAACAGACATCCAAACAGCAGAATTACTGGTGCTTACAGGTAGAAGATTATATGGTTTAGATTCAAAATGAGACTCTGCATTTCAAAACTATTTCAAAGTAATATTTGAATCTCTAAATGGCTGCTACACTGATATTTACGTACAATGTAGGGGTAACAGTAAAGCTCGCATCAGATGGATATGAGAAACAACATATTTTGGGTTTTATTTTTCAGTGTTTTCAGTGGAAGATATAATATGGATGCTTCAGAAAAGATGGTTGTTTGTCACAACAGTCAAAATAGTACCCTAAAAGGTGAACCTTTACTAATGAAGGCTCTCGTAGGGTCTCAATGGAGCAAGGAAACACTATTCCTTTTAAGTCATGGACAAACTGAGAAAAACAAAGATGCTGTAAGTAATTAAGCATGTCTAATCATACTACAAAAATAAATCTTGAAACAAAACTCAAACTCCAACAGAAACTGTCCACCTTTAAATAGACATTTCAAGTGAACAAATGATTGCAAATTAGTTTTTTGCAAGATGAAATTCAAAAGTTGAATCAAAAGAAAACAAAGAAATAGAAATAATGATAGAGGAACTGTACAAGTAACCCGTTGGAAATGGTAATTCACTAAATCAAACCAGGGCTAACTAGTTGCAATTGCAAGCCTGAAGTGATCTCCACATTTGCTGGGTTAGCAAATTTCAAACCATTTCAGTTGCCTGGTTGCTTATTACACCTGGAAGCACGTTAGATGAGCTGTTGAAGAAATGTGAAAAGCTGTGAAAATTCATCGCTGTGTTTAGCTTTTCTGGGAAAGACATCAAGACTTTGACGCTAATGCTACAATTATAGTGAACACTTTCCTGATAACTGTATATAATTTTTCACAACTGAAACATGATTAGTAAATCATCAACACCTAGTACTGTATTACATAACTATCTATGACATGGCCAGGCAAAATGACTAGTTTGGCTGAATGCATTCCTGCCCTTCCCATTACTCTATGTTCTTGCTTCTAATTAGTTGAAAGGACTATTCTCTTCATTTCTCAGCAGCTATTATCATAAAGAAATGTATATATGGTCTTTACAGAGAATAAATGTATTTATTTTTGTTTACTTCTCATATGCTTCTGGAAGAAGGTAGCCTGAAGGATGAAGAATCAAGAGCCTGAGTTCAATTCCTAATTTTGTCCCATAAATTATACTTTAGAGGGAAGAGATGCCATCCAGAGGGACCTTGACAGGTTTGAGAGGTGGACCCGTGAGAACCTTATGAAGTTCAACAAGGCCAAGTGCAATGTCCTGCACAGTGGTTGGGGTAATCCCAAATATGGGTACAGGCTAGGTGATGAGTGGATTGAGAACATCCCTGCAGAGAAGGACTTGGGGTACTTGTGGATGAAATACTGAATGTGAGCCAGCAATGTGTGCTCACAGTCCAGAAAGTCAATCGCATCCTGGGCTGCATCAAAAGAAGTGTAGCTAGCAGGTTGAGGGAGGCAATTCTGCCACTCGACACTCAGGAGACCCTATCTGAAGCACTGTGTTCAGCTTTAGGGCTCTCAACATACGAAAGACATGGACCTGCTTGAGTGGGTCCAGAGAAGGGCCATGATGATGATCAGCAGCTGGAGCACCTCTGCTATGAAGACAGGCTGAGAGAGCTGGGGTTGTTCAGCCTAGAGAAGAGAAGGCTCTGGGGAGACCTTATAGCAGCCTTCAAGTACCTAAAGGGGGCCTACAGGAAAGATGGGGAGGAGCTCCTTATCAGGGAGTGTAGTGACAGGACAAGGGGTAATGGTTTTAAACTGAAAGTGGGTAGATTTAGATTAGATAAAAGGAAGAAATTATTTACTATGAGGGTGGTGAGGCACTAGAACAAGTTGCCCAGGGAAGTTGTGAATGCCCCATCCCTGGAAGTGTTCAAGGCCAGGTTGGTTGGGGCTTTGAGCAACCTGGTCTAGTGGAAGGTGTCTCTGCCCATGGCAAGGGAGTTGGAACTAGATGATCTTTAAGGTCCCTTCCAACTCAAACCATTTTATGATTCTATAAAGGTCAAATGGCTTTATTTTCCTGCAAATTATTTGGGAGCAGGAGAAAAAAAAATATGTTGATGAGTAATGACCCTTGAAAAGAAAATTTCTGTAATACAAGTTCACCCTACATTGTGTCACTAAATTTTATCTGGTTAACTATAAGGAGGGTTGATAGACGAGAGGAGGTTTGCTTACTCTACTAAGTTTTTTAACTATTGAGTCAAAGAGAGATCAAGTGCTACTATGGTAAGTTTCTTCCAGATTAAGTTGAAGTTGTAGCAGAAAATTAAAATTGAAGAGCTTTGTAGCCTGTCGTCTTAACTACAAATATGGTCCCCAGATTGTACTTGCTACAAAGCTCATCTCTGCAATTCAGCTTATGGCAATTAGTAAAATTAAGCAAATGGAGTCTTTGTTTGGATAAATTGTCTCTATGCCGTGTTTAGGGACAACTGAAGCTGAATCTTCTTTGCTAAACTAAAATAGTGCAAGGTGTAATGTAGTGTTTTAGTAAGAATCAAGGGTGCAGTTTTGAAACAAACCTGGCTGAGTCCAGTTACAGAATAGCCTTGGAGTCTATGAGCTATATTTCTTTTGGGTGAAACTAAACTGAAAGATGTGGACACAGGATACACCTGATGCACTCCAGTAATTGATCCACATTCAGTCCCTAGGGCCAGAGTAAAGCTACTCCAAAGCAGCCTCCCTTCTTCCTCATAACATATCCAATTCTCTTTAATAACAGTTTCCAGAACTACTCCTTTTTTGCCATAGTACTTGCTAATATAGCCGTAGATAGTGATGACACAAATACTCTTCTGTTCATTGGGAACTATATTCCTCTGAATTTACTCTAGAAATATCTACTCTAGAAATATCAGTATTGGCATGAAATCTGTTATCAAAGACTATGGAAAATGGCCTTGATTAGAATCTAAAGGATGACGAGGTAACTCAGCACTATCAACCTTTCAGTCAATGGTGTTAATATCACAAATATGCTACTGTACAGCCCAATATACTAACTTGCATTCAATGTTAGTTATATTCTTATCACCTTACATATCAAAACATAGAGTATCCAAGTGCTGCTGGAGATGGCTTAAAACTTTTTCTCTAAAGACTCAAAATTTGCTATATATTTGTATGTAATGTTCCACGGCTTAGGGTAAAGGCAATAAAAGGTGCTCTTTTTATCTGAAATATATATATTCCCGATCTAAGCTGTAGATGATATCAAATGGTTAGAGATGAGTAGTTCCTTGTCATCTTTTTTTCTTTTAAATCTAACGTTCCCATTTTTGTTCTTTTCACATAGGAAGCTGATAAAACACCTTTTGTTTGACTGACATTCTCTAAATTTAATAAAAATCTGCAGCCTGCCTTAGCATTCTAATCAACATGAAACAGAAAGGCAGAAATCAAAGTGTTGGTAGTATATTAAATATAGATGTCCTCTAACTTTGCCCTTGATAATCAAGGCACAGTTAGTTTTAATGCATGTGGGAAAGTATCAGAAATGGCTCCAGGCTGACAAACCTATGTTTGCTGTACAGACTTAACAATCTTAACAATTTTTTTCTGCTCCCTAGAAATGTGCACCTGTGTGTGCTAAGACCATGCAGCAGAAATGAGGGAGAAAAGTAATTCTAGTGAATAAATATTTTTGTCTTTATCTGGGCTATTAGCAAATCATTTTGCATAAGGCAACTCTGTTCTATGAGACAAGCTTTAATGCTATCTTCAAAACCAGGTCTGGAGCGAGGAGTACACTGACTTTAGAAGTGGGGTTGAGGCAACCTATCATGTCATGTCAGGACTTTATACTAATGGGTATGCCTGCACAGTCTCATAGACATTCAGGTTATATATTCTGAATGCATCTGAAATAAGTTAGCAGGTCTCAGGTATTTCCATGAGGTCTGTGATGTTAATATAAGAACATAAATATCACCTACTTCCCTTTGGAGATTACTTGCAGGAAGAATGTGGAGGCCATCATCTACTTAGAAACCACTGACATGGGTTTCGTGAGTATCTTAAGTCTCAAAGTAAACCAATAAATTTGGTTTTGTTTTCAATTTCCATGACCTTGCAATTGAACTTTTCAGCAAAAAAATTCAAATGTTTTCTCAGTGATGGGAAATGTGAATAATTTTTCTTACCTGGATGGATTCCATTGTGAAGTGAACCACAAAATTTGTAAAGATAGGGAGAATTTCCCTTGAACAAATATGGCCCAATGGGCCATGGAAAACACTCCCAGAAGAGCTAGGAGAAGTGTTTCACAGATGACTCTGAAACTGAATGTAAACATGTGTCGTATTGCCACATCATCAGGAGAGTACTTCAGAAAATATAACAGGCTGTATATGATACTATTCAAAGAAATTGTCCTTGTCAAAAATATCATCCTAATATTTCCAGTAGATTTAAATTAGTCTCATAGAATCTTGTTAAAAAGACTGTATTAAACAGATATCTCTGAATAGTTCATCAAAAGCAAGGGGGACATTGGTCAGATCTGTTAGATACAGAGATCCTTTGGGTAGATATAATCCCCTAGATAAGGAGAATCATATTATGGATTTAGTAGGCCACATTTCCTGCTTCTGAAGGAAGTTCTGCATATGGGATACAGCCTAAGTTGGGTTTTGTGCCACCTATACTATTACTAGTACCTGTGAAGGCATAAAGAATCTTGTTTACCAAATACTTGCAGAAGATAGTTATTTTACTCAGGATTATCAGCCATCATGTACTGCAATTCTGTGAACTCAGTGGCATTAAGGACTAAGGACTGGTATTCCAGTATTGACTTCTGCATTGTACTATTATTCAATTCATTTATTAATGGTAAAACATGTGGCTTCTAAGCTGGTAAAAGAGCTCTGCAGCTATTCACAAATAATATAAATGCAGATCGCCACACCGGCAGCAAATACATCTCTGTCCCATAAGCAGCCTATTTTTACAGCTGTGTAGTCAAAACAGATGCCTGTAATGGCTATACCTGAGAAGTGCATTAATTAGGATACAATCAATTTTAGTTTGTCTTGAACCCAAGTATAAGCATACAAGAAAACTGTAACTGACATATATTGTAATACTGTGATTGCATGACCAGCCATAATATATAAGCATTTTGCATAACTATGTGAGCAATGTGACCTCCAAAGAAGGCAAAGACTTGTATAGCTGCACTCAAATGGCATAGGAAAACATGTAAACAGCACTACAAGTAACGATTTTCAAGATCAAGAATAAAGAATAAAATAAGAACAAGGGACTGCAAATGAGTAGGACATTCCACTGAGCACACAAGAAGAATAACTGACAAAAACCAGAAAAGAGATAAACAGCATTGGGAGCACGAGTTCCTCCTTTTGAAAGCAGGGAAAGTAATATAAAAACACCAGACATGAGCAAGGAGAGATGGGTAAAAAAAGAAGGCACTCCCTTCACCTCTGGCTTTCCTTGTGGAAGAGCTCTGAAGGTCACCTTGACCTCAGTGACTGAAAGGCATCAAGGACCTCAGCCACCAGTGCTAACTACCTAGCATCCTCTCTGTGGTACTGTATAGTCACAACTAATTTAGTTAAGTGTTAAGATCTTGCTGTGTAAGTACTATCCAGCACAAAGTATGTTATTAATGAACGTCAGTCTAGGCCAGTGTTGTTTAAAGTATAAATGTGGCTTAATCTATCAGTCTTCTGAACTCTCCCTTCACAGCAATCTCTAATCCTATTACTGATATTGATATGTATGCTTATATACAGAGACACACATTTATTTACTTGTGGCAGCTGTATTTTTGTTCTCTGTAGTTTCACCTGTTAAAATGGAGGAATCCAACAGAAACACCAAAGGCTATTATTTCTTTGGTACTTTATCTTAAATTAGGAAGAGGCAGATGAGATCGTTGTTTCCCACAAAATGTGGAAGTAAACAGCAGATGTCAAGAGGTGGTAGTTTTCATAAGCAGTACCTTTGCAATAGCAGAGATTTGAGATTATGAGCAGAGTTCTTTGAACCAAAAATCCCCATATCCAATAGCGGCATGTGTGCATTTCTCTTGGGTATCACTGGAAGCACTAACTCAGTATGCAGAAATTCTTTGCTAGTGGGGAACACAGGAGCTACTGAAGGTGTCTCTAGTTATAGAGGGATGACTTTAGAGAGTCATCTTATTTAAGCATCAGCATTTGCCCCTCCCAGTTGCAGACATACAGTAAGACTTGCACAGAGTACAAGAGCTTCTAGTGGAGCCATTCCTGGTAGGAGCTCACCCAGGACATTCTTTGGCAAATATAAACCTCAGTTACCACTGTGGCAATATCAGCTTCTTGTTTCAGGAATAATATCTGGACAGTTTATACTTAACATCACATTCTGCATAGCATTTACTGATTCCATTTGTGTATTATGTTTTTATGTAACGACTGCCACGTTTGAACAGTTCTTTCTTGAAAAAGTGGTTTATAGGGTTTTTTTTTTTGTAGAATTGCTGCTAACAATATACTGTAACAGTGGTTGTCTCTGCTCTCCATTTAGAGGAAATGGATTATTTTAGTTAACAGGAATACTTTCTGTTTAATCGAAATTATATATCTTGGTTGCTCACAATCAAATCTTATACATGATACTCAGACCATTAGCTACAAAACTGAATTTCCTTTCTAAAAGCTGTATATTCTTACTGACAAGCTAGAATTATGCAGCTAGGATCTTATAAAAATTTTGCAGTGTAGCTGAAGATTTTTTGTTTTTTCTCTCTGATGCTGAGCTACTGTCTTCAAGAATGTAATTTAATATTGCTAATTAATAAAAATATAACAAGGTTAGAAATTGTATTGTGACTCTCTCCATAAAGATAGTGAGTGCTGTGGTATGTTTTTGACTGAAATAGTGTCATAGGCAAACTTCAGTTCTGCTGATATTTGTGATTCAATAGGTGGAGTGTTCTTTCCAAATTACACATCCTGGAAAGATACAAAGGAGGGCTATTTTGTGAAAAAGCAATGGCTGTCAACTGAGTTTAACTTTAAAACTCTTTGAGCTCTTGATTTCAAAACCCACTGTCACTGTTCCTGAATTTTCTGCATTTCATCTGTATATTGAAACATTTTTTTTCATTTGAACAACATCAATGAATAAAATGTGTCTCATTCTTTTTGCATAATTACTGAAGATATGCCTAATGACTGCACTTCTGTAATTACCTTTTAGAATATATAATTTTGTTCATACACTTCTGGGAAAAAGTTTCACATCTTTCTTGTCAGATGCTTCCAGTGTTTAGAATCCATAATATAATTGGTTTTGGAATATTTAATTGACACTGGATGGAGAAGCAGGTAGAAGTAGGTGGTGGATATGCAGATACTATTTATTCCTAGACTTCATAACTGTAAAAAATGAAACACATATTTGATCTGTATTCATAAGGAAGTGGTGTAATCTGAAGAGAATCAAGCAAATAGATGTAAACAAGTTTAATGAACACCAACGCTGCTGTAATAAGTTGCAAAAGTGTTATATCCATGTATAGTTTTAACTGCATGCATGTCAAGTGAACAGATTGAACTCAGAGAAATTGTATCTATAAATACAGATGACCGCTTAGGAATAAATTTCAATTCAAGTGGGAGAGTGACTAGCTTTAGAATACACAATATAAAATGTGACATAGTTTTTTAATGAAGTCTTTATTTATACTATCAGAATGGTATATCCTGAAGAGTGTTGAGAAAAAAAAGAATCTCCTATTTAGAGGAAACTGTAGATCTCAGAATGGAAAGGAAACACAGGAAATTTCTATTTGGGATGACATAACCCAACCATATATAGAATTGTGCAAGAGCTGAAGAAAATCGCCCACAGCTGATAGCATAGGCAGAGTCATCAACAAAAAGCATTAATTGGGCTTGTAGTAGGTTGAAATCCAGGTGTTAAGAATTGATCACAATTGTCCTTTGTGTTTATGTCCATATTACACCTGGGTGAAGCATTATTTTACTATTGTTAAGCTGAAATATGATTCTAGTGCTTGCATTTAATCTTGTGTTCTATTGCATTTAGTATGGATGGAACTCTAGTAAAAATCAATATGTAGATAGATAGGAGAGCTGACTCTTTTCTGACAAGAAAAACCTAGACAAATGAAAAAGGATGCATTTAAAACAACTGCCATACATAACATTCATAACATTTATCTCTGTGTATGTAAATGACGAGACCAAAGACACGGAGTAGAAGACACTTTACTACTGAGCAGCTAACTGAGGGCACAAAACAGCAGATGCAAACTGAAGCACTCAGTACATCAGCACGGGAGTGAAGGCTATAAACAGTCATGTTTGTGTAGGTACTTGAGTCTACGTGAAATAGAAAATAGAACTATAAAAATGTTTGGGTACCAAATAATGGTAGATGGAAACAGACACTTCATACTTCCTAATAAATCACAGTAGTTCCTCCAGTAGACGTATGTAAGTTGAATTCTGTGTTTTATGATTCACAAGAACATAAATTCTGAAGACATCCAAATTCAGAGAGACCATGTGTTATGTCCCTTTGGTCTCAGTTGCCTTTTGTTAATACTGCCATTATCTAAAGGTCATGAACAGCAAGGAAAAAGAAAATCTGTTCCAAATACTGACTAAAGAACAAATTAAGCATTAATGTAATGAAACACTCTGTGTGACTAATAAATTATGTGTTGATGACAGAAAATAAGACAATCTAGATCAGTTTTGATGGTAGAAGAACTTCTCATGTGTGGTTTTTTTTCAACTTCTCTGTTTCTTGAGGGAATTTTATGGCATTCCAATTAGACAAAAAAAAAATTGCAAAAGCTAATTTTATGTTACAGCCCCCATAGGCGAAACAATAGAAAATGCTTGTGAAGGAAAACTTGGTGATGTGGCACAGAGTACTCTGAAAACTAACCTTATACTGACAGAATCCACAGAAAACACTATATATATGCTCCCCAGCCAGGCCAGTCATTTAATAAAACCTATAAAAACAATTTTTTTTTTGAGAAAATAGTTCTTTATAAGGTTCTGTTTGTGAGCTTCTTTTGGATTTATCATTAGGAAATCAAAGGCTAGAGAGCTGAAAGGGGTTTTCAGAGGTCATTAGTCACCCTCCAAAGCAAAACCCTAGAAGAGATAACAAAAGCATTTCTGGAGGATGCCAGCTTGATCTATAGCTGAAAATGCCCAAATAGGAGATTCCTGATCCTTATAGCAGTCAATTCTGGTGCTTGTATGTTTTTATAATTAAAAAGATCTTAGAATCATAGAATCATAGAATCATAGAATGGTTAGAGTTGGAAGGGACCTTCAAAGGTCATCTAGTCCAACCCCCCTGCAAGGAACAGGGACATCCCTGACTAGATCAGGTTGCTCAGAGCCTCATCCAACCTGGCCTTGAATGTTTCCAGGGATCTTACTTATTTTTAACAGACTAATGCTACATTTTAAACATATCCTTTCTTGTCCTACTCAGTGAATACAGAAGAATTTAATTTCCTTCTTTTT
The DNA here is from genome assembly GCA_011801015.1 of Ardeotis arabs. Classification (NCBI taxonomy): domain Eukaryota; kingdom Metazoa; phylum Chordata; class Aves; order Otidiformes; family Otididae; genus Ardeotis; species Ardeotis arabs. The sequence goes on along the minus strand of JAAGAY010144931.1, from coordinate 4,125 downwards.
TAAAGCAACAATTAATGTATTTGAAGACTGTTTTGTCTTGCCACAGTATTCTCTTTTTCTATACTAACCAAATCTGGTTTTTATTAGGTCAAAAATGGAGGCAGGGCTGCAAATGTACAGACATTTTGTGGTCAAAAAGGACATCTGATGAAGTGGAATATTTACTTCACGTGACTTATAAGTAACAATCGAATTATAACTGAAGAACTGTTATATGTCCTGTAGCTCTCTGTATTAGAATCATAGTATGATTTGGGTTGGAAGGGACCCATCATCTAGTTCCAATCCCCCTGCCATGGGCAGAGACACCTTCCACCAGACAAGGTTGCTCAAAGCCTCATCCAACCTGGCCTTGAACACTTCCAGGGATGGGGCATCCACAACTTCTCTGGGCAACCTGTTCCAGTGCCACATCACCCTCATAGTAAATAATTTCTTCCTTCTATCTAATCTAAATCTACCCTCTTTCTGTTTAGAACCATTACCCCTTGTCCTATCACTATACTCCCTGATAAGGAACCCCTCCCATCTTTCCTGTAGTACTGGAAGGCCGCTGTAAGGTCTCCCCAGAGCCTTCTCTTCTCCAGCCTGAACAACCTCAGCTCTCTCAGCCTGTCCTCATAGGAGAGGTGCTCCAGCTCCCCGATCATCTTCATGGCCCTCCTCTGGACCCACTTGTGCTTAAGTCGCTCGTTGTTCCTATTCACATACAGTGCTCTCCTATATTGACTGATTTTTTTTTTTATTCAGACTCTTTCTTTAGTTTATCAAGACTATTTTGTATCTTAATTCTGTCCTGCTGAGTGTTTGCAGTTTTGCCTACTTAGTGCCATTTGCAAGGTTAATACCTGTGTTCTGCATCCTGGAAGTTCTTGGGGTTTTACTTTATCTTATTTTTTAGATTAGACTCCTTTGATTACACTGCACCCCATTTTCTCGTGTGACTCCCTGTATCCTCTAGCTAATACATCTTCTCCCACCTCTACTAGTTGTGTTTTCAGACCTCTCTTTGTCATCTCCAGCCCATGTCATTCCAACCCATCCCTTCCCTCCTGAACAAGTATCTTCCGGAGGACTTGCTCCACTCCTTCATACAAGTCAAACCAACAGTTCTGTCTCCTCAGCAGATGAGCTGCTAGGTTTTATTTCCCTGCCATGTGGCATGGAGAAGGCTGATAGTAGCCACTGCATGCACAAACCTCACAGAGAGCCCAAGCCACAAACTCCAGCTCTACTCACTTCCTTCTCTTTTCCTTATTATCTCATAACAGAGACTACATCCTTCATGCTCAGATAGGGAATGGATATTATCAGATTCAGGATAGATCTTGCACAAATCCACTGGATACATCCTTCCAGTCTGACAAAGATCCGTTATTAATTGTCTGAGGATAACAGAAAAACTGTTGGGAAAACTCTCTCATACTAATGTTACCTTACTTACCTCACAAGGACTCACTATGTGAGGCAATATCAAAGCCTTACAGAAGTCAAGATTATTGCTGCTCTTACCTATAGGAATTGCATTTTTGTCAGGTAAAAATTTCTATTGACACTGCATATTATAGTCAAAATCTGATGACAATTATTTGTTCTCCTGAGAGCTTTTAAAATTTGATTATTTGCTCTATTTCTTTCTGGGAAATTAAGCTAAAACAGTTAGTCTGGAATTTCTCAGATCTTTTGTAAGACAGATACATTTTCTTTCATCCCAGTCATTTAAATAGTTTTCAACTATTATTTTTTTACTTCCGAAATATAACTGCTAATGATCCTAGGATTTTTAGAAATGCTACAAGGTAAATTTCATTAGGTGACTTGAGAGCATTTGACTTAAGTACTAACTTTCTTTTCATAATGCATATTAAAAAAATCAGCTTACTACTTATTTCCTCTTAAACTAATTTTAAAAAGGATAACAAGAAATAAAGATTATGCTGTCAGATGAAAATTATTTCTGAGGAAAATAATATTAGTATTATAACTTCAGCAGGCTAAAGCTTACTTCCTTACTTCTTTGATTGAGCTAGCACAAAATGTTTCAGATATTTTTGGTAATGGGTTAAACTAGCTTGCCTACACTATAATCTGCCACAACCGAAAACTAAATCTTTCTATCTATTATCTGATTCACTTCTTAACTGTAGTGAAAAAAATACCCCTGAATTCTAAGCACAAGCTAATGAAGACCAACAGACCCTACCTATAACATTGCTTTGCCTATAAAGAGTGAAAAGCCTTTCTTTTTCTAACTCAGACTGTTTAAATCTGTTAGTCTAATTAGGCTCAACTGCATCTAATTTGTCCCAATAAGAAGTACCAATCTTCTCTAGTTATAAAAGCAATTAATAAATACCAAAATGGTATACAAATTGTGAGACTTTGCTGGTATGTATAAGTAGAACTGGAAAAATAGGAAGAGTAAAGCAAATGTTTCAACTGCTTTGTTCCCACCTTCTTCCCCTCTCCCACATTATACACTAGCTGGGAAGTTTAGGTTTTTTTAGATCTATACTTTTTAGACTTCCTATTCGTTTCTCCAGAGCCATATTGTTTGTATTAGTGACTTTCCTTAATGGAAAGATAGCAGAATATGAGAGAGTCAATGCAGAGGACACTGGGCATGCAAGACAGACTACTTAATATGAATTAAGTTGCAACAGTCTAAGTCAGAGAGGAGATGAAGAGTCATAAATTGAAAACTTGAAATTTTCTCTTCAGTGGCTGTTTCTCCACAGAAGTGACTGGAATTTAATAACATCAACTGTCTTATCTTAAGCATGTTCATTAACAACACAAATGTGTTCCTCTGTCTGCAAAGGGAACATACTTTTTCTTGACATTTTATCATAATATTGTACAGTAGATGAATGACTAGGGGTGATTACATTAATACTAACAAAATTATGCAGAAAGTTGTATTTTATATGTATTTGAACTTTTGAATAGTCTATTTTACATTCTGCAAATTAACACTATGTTCTCTTAGCACCAAAGGGAATTAACCAAAAGCATCTTACACAAAAGCATAAGCAAACAGTTTAGAATGTAATTTCTTTTAATAACAGTAATGTCTCCTAAGGAAGTGAGAGATCGCTTCTCTAAGAATGTTTATTGTAGGGCTAAAACAACTTTGATAAGAGCCAAATAACTGCTTTTGTTACTCTGCATTACCCTAAATAATAAATATTGTTAGGTAATTACTTAAAACAAAAAAAAAAAAAAAGAAGAGATGCAGATTCCTTTGTTTTTCCACTCAGACGTGCAAATAGGACAAGATGAAATTACACATTTGTTAAGTAAGTGGTTACTAAAATAAATATTCTTAGTGATGTGTTCCATATCCTAACTGCCTAATGAGGAACAGCTTTCTCAGGTCCCAAATGCATTCATTGTCTAAAAGGAAATGGCACCTCTTGTTGGTATTAAGCTGAAATGATCTTGCTTCATGGCTTTGATTTCTTGATATTTGGCCAAAAAGCTAAATGAAGTACGATATTGTAAATGGCTAGGAAATCTATAAACAAACTCAGGGCTTTTTTTTTTCCTCTGTGTTTGCCACAGAGAGGAAGGCAAATGCTAGTAACTTTTTCTCATCCTGTAAGAGAATTTTATCTCATGTTTAGTATTTATGAGATAGGTTTTCTAAACAGCATGAGACTTAAAATCAACAAACGCATCTCTGTCTGCAGTTGTCAAAACTTCATGCTTCAGAAAAAGATAAAAGAATTTTTTTAGTTACTTTCAGAAACTAGATAAAGCTAAAAGCTGATGTGCTGCTTGGAAACATATATTAAATTCTTATGTTATTGTTGATGATAGGATGTGAAATGAATCTGAAGAAAAAAATCACTGATAAAGGACAGAGGTGAAAATACTATATTTTAGAATCCTTTTTTGAACTTCTGCATTTCTTCAATTTTCAAAAGGTGATCCAATAATTTATTGCAGATTTTTCTGTTTCAAAAGTGAAATAAGTTAGTGAACACCAGGCTTTACTTTTGTTTGTCAGAAACAGCTTTTCATAAAAATGTACAGCATTAATCAAATAAGAGAAATGACCAGAATATAATTACTTACTGTAAGGAAATTGAAGAATGAGAGCAAATAAGCTCTTGGATCATG